>JBCJKH010068830.1:0-37203 GCA_039877255.1 Loriculus beryllinus | reverse complement strand
CTTGAATGCCAGTGAATAGCTATGACATGGTTGGGTGGGTTAAGAACACGTTTGCAATGGAAGAATTAAGGCAGAGAAACCCCAAATGTTGCTTTAAGCCTTCATAAAACCATTTGGCTGAGGGGAGCTGCCAAACAGAAGGACACTTTACTACATCAAAACCAGTAACCACTGCATTGACTAAACCAGGACCCTTTGCTGAACAGCTTAAGGTGAATTCCTAGAAATGGCTTGGTTACAGATATTCAAGCAAACTGAATAATTTCTAAGGAGGGGTGAATTTACTGTTTTCTAGAAAGGAAGAATTAACTTTTAACATTAGTGTCTAAATTGCATTTAAACTCTGCGATGAAGTGGCCACTGTGACACTGTAATACAAACACTGGAAAAAAATAGCAGCAGCATCAGATTAATAGTAAAACCAAGGACATTATTAATGGCTATGTTTTATATATCATTATAATTACTTCAGTTCTAGCTCAATAAGGAGAAAAACAATTTCCTTTTGGTTATGCTTGTGGTTCCTTATGCTAGAAGAGATCCAGCATATGCTCAGTAAACGTTTAATCCACAAAACTCCAAGTCATGCTAGTGTTTGCACTGAGTTCCTGGCTGGCTCGAGAACATGGTTACTTATCCTATTAGTGCCATCAACATCAGCAGAAAGACAATCTCAGCTCTGAGAGCATGCCAGTATTATAAACCACATCATTTTAAGCAGCATCTTGCTAATCAAATGTCAGTTGCAGAAAGCCTGAGGAAAGCTTGGACTGCTCAGCCCTGTTGCTATGAGCTGTGGTTAAGGAAACAAATACGATGGGTGAACTGTCCTTTCTTGCTTTTGGTATCTGTGGTCATGATGGAAAAATTAAAGTTCACATGTGGCTACTGGCTCTGATCTCATTAGCAGAGAAGACAGGAGAAGAAATTAAAAAAAAGATGAGTGATCCAAACCATCTAATAATGGATTGAATCTAACAAAACACTATGAAAATAGAAATGAAACCAAGTCATTTTTATAGCACCAAGGACATAACAGGTGAAGAGTTATTCAAAAGAGTGACTTTCCTGGACAGTTTCTATTTTTTATCACATCCTGTGCCCTGAAGAGCAAACAGAGGAAAGCCTTGCCAATGGCATTAGGTAGGTCTTGCCAAGGATGATTTAATTTATAACTGCATGGCACAAAGGTGGAAGCCAGGGGTGGGTGTCAAGGATTTCCCTTGGCCCCACATCCTCCAACACTCCCATCTGGAGAGCTGAGGTTTCCCCTTTAACCTTCCAGACCATGACTCCAGGCAACTGCTATTTAATTGTGCTGTGTGTCTCTCTAAATAATGACAATCATACTGGAGTGTATTTCATGCGGAAGGTGCGCTGTGCTTTGGTTCTGAGAAGTCAATACAGGGAAACACAGAATAACTTAGGAAACTATATCATTTTCAACAAGAGAGGCAGGCAGCTCACCCATTATTTCCTTAGAGGAAAAAAAAAATAACCTAGCAATTTACTGAGGAATTCTGTTTGGCTGATACGCATTAAAAAGACTATGCTGAGAACATGGAAAGTGCATTATAAATGACCTAACTAATGGTATTTTTACACTTATCTTTCTTTAGACCTCCTCTGATCTTCAGATAAAGAGTTTCTCTCCCAGAATCTTAAAAAAAGAGGCATTTCCTACTGCACATTCATAACAAATTGAGTTCAGAGCGAGACAAGCATTTACCCAGAGTGCTTCATGTTTTGAGGCTTATCCATTCGCACAGCAAGCTTGATCTTCAGGTCTTGATCTGGGCAGTTTTTGGAAACAGTCATTTTGTGCCATTCTGATTGCTTTGGGCTATTGGGAGTAGGGTGGAGAACAACCTGCAAGCATTAAAAACAAAGTTAAAGGGAAGAATTATTCACAAAATGGGTTTTAATGGGGAACAAAACCACATCAGATGAGCTACTTTTGCCCTAAAAAGTCAGCCTGGAAATTTCTATTCACATCAGTGAGGATGGCTTTTTATTGCTTTTTTGAGGTACAACTTACTATTTTGAGAATAGATCGTATATTCCTTGGTTCTTCTATCTACTGTGCTATTGTTCATGTGGCTATGCAGAACAGAACTTCATTATCGGTTTCCATCATTTAAGGAAAGATTATGATAAATAAACTTGTAACTGTCCAGGTAAATCAGTCGAGAAGAGGTGGTGGACTAATATTAATAGCAAACCAGCAACAAGTTTCTTTTGCAGAGGTTGCTCACTGCAATGTCTCATTTTCAGACCTATACAACTTGGTTAACCTGCAGCCTTCCTGACACTTCCCATGTGAGAGGTGCTGTTTCGTGGGCTCAGAAAGCTCAACATATAATGGCTGATCCATTGTTATTATCGGGTTGTGGAAAAGCTGGCTTCATTTTTTGTTTACTGTTAAGACTGGATGCAGTAGGTTACATTTTAGGTAGGCTGGTGTGTTTGGAGTCCCTTCCAACTCAAACCATTCTATGATTCTATTCTCCCAGAACTATACCATATCTACCATCTTCTCCTGGTGTTGCCTTATGTGTCCTTTGTGGTGGCTTAATCCTCTCTATGTGTCCTTCGTGGTGGCTTAACCCTCTCTCTCCTATGCTTATTCCTCTTCTGATGCTTTCTCTCTCAGAGGTGACTTTGCGTGGCACAAATAAATTCAAGTCTCCACTGTCCGGTAGTGAGATAAATCTCCTTTAAACCCATTCACCTTTCTGCAAGCAAATTATTTCACAAATGGCAGCATTCTCCCTCGTTATTTGATGTGCTGCCATCACTCATCCCTTGATCACACTCGGTCCATGCTCCTGCCAAACTGCAGCCCTAACCATAATCTTGTATTCCTTTGCTCTTCAACTTTACTGCTGAGTCAACAACCAAAGGCTGTTTTCCACCAAAATATCCTTGATGCTACTGTCCTCTGATGAATGATTTTAGAAGTCTCTTATGAAGCCTGAGGTTAACATCAGATTCTCAACTCCGCTCTTATGCACCAGCATTATTTATCATTTCTTTTATTGAATTTGACTAACGCTTTATCTGGCAGGGATCTGAACCTATCATTAGTTACAACAATAATCTAGCAACAACAGTCTCTACTACATCACTCTTGGATAAACCACATTTAAGCAAATCCTGAAGACAAAAAGAGAGTCCTCCCTGCAGGGTGGTGTCAGAGACACAGATGGCCCCAAACTCTGAGGAAGATATGAGGACCCCCATATTAGGCAGGTGATACAAGCACATAGACTTGCATTAAACTGCATCTCTTGGCAAGGCCGCAGCCACTCAGAGTGTTTGGGATGATCTCTACTTTGATTTCTAACTCCTTTTCATTAAAAGGTGCATAAACTTTCCTCAGTGTTGTTGCAATTCATGGCTCTTCCCCTCCTTGCTCTCAGTAGATGAAGTCTTGGCGCAGCTGAAATCACGGGACCCCTGCCACTGGCTTCAATAGGGCCAGGATGTTTTCCCATGCCTTAAGCCGCCATCCAGCAGTTTAGGGCTTGGGAGCATTTTCCAGTTCTCCCTGGTGAAATGAGGAGTGTCGGCTGACTGCCAGTTCAACGCTTGCAATAGAAAGTGGGCATTGTACAGGCCTGGCAGAGCACAAAGCTACTTCTCAAAGGGCAGTGAGCATGGGTGTTTTTGTGTATACAACCTGCTTCCCTCCTCTCTCTGTGCAGACAAGTCCATGCCCACTCCAACAACTAAACCAGGGGCTTAACACGCTCCCGGTTTCATTATTTCATTACAGAAGAAATCCTGATGCAGCCTGAGCAGACACGTGTCATCTCTCAGCTTCTCGGGGCACACTGAGCATCCCTTTGAAGTCTGGCCATTTGAAAGCACTGGTGGCCATGGGCCAGGGGAAATCACTGCCCAGCTCCCCATGCTTGCTGCCGCTGGCCCATGTCCTTCAGCCTGCAGAAGCTCAGGGCCAAGGGATGGCTTCCCGCTGGATAGGAATTAAAGCACATCAGTGGGGCTGGCTCATCAGCGTTTCAGGGCAAAAGGGGCTGCTTTGGGCCCTGACATCCTTCTCAGAACAACATGCCTAGCTAATTGCTTCCCGGGACCAGCAAAGTCAGCACTGCTCATGCTTGCCAGTGGAAACAAGACTTACAAAGCAAGCGGGTCTACACCAAGTGTAACCGGTCAGGGGGAAAAGCCTTGAATGGCATCATGGCTGGCTGGGTGAAAAGCTCTGCTCAGCATGCTGCAGTGAATAAAGGCAGCAGTACCGAGCTGCTTGAAGAAGAAGGTTTTGAAAATAATCCCGAAAATATTATGATGCTGTGCAGCAAAGCAACTGTAGGTCTCCAGCTGGGGTACTGCAGCCTAGCATGGTCATTCTCTTTGTTAGAAGAGGAGGAGGACATGGAGAAAGGAAGGACCAAGGTGTGGATGAGGGAAATCCAAATGGCTGTGACTCTTTTTGAATAGAAGACTGATAGGACAAAAGAAGGGGCAGCTTTGCTTTTCTCTCTCTCAAGTGCAATAACAAAGGATGTAACATGAATGTGTAAACACAGTTAAAATGAACATAAATTATATGAGACAAAAATCACATACAGCACTCTCCGTCATAAAGACAGAAATTAAGTCAACAGCAAACCAGGACCTGAAAGAACATTTGGCACTTGTATGAACAGGATGAACACAAAATCATATTAATTAGGAAAAACTCTGTTGCATGGACAGGCTCTCCTGTGTTAAGGCACAAGCAGACATGGAGTTAGCAAGAAACATCCCAATGGGTTAGTCCACAATTGGAAATACTGTATTTGGGCTTGCCACAGGATCAGTGGGTTTCTTGACCATGGCTTTCTTGTCGAAAGCCATAGAGACAGGGCAGGGAGCAAGGGGTGCTGCAGACAGAGCCCAGTGTGCTCCTGGAGACTGCTCAGGCCATGCTGTACTGTGACCCAGGAGGTGCAGCCTCTCTTACCCTGAACCAATTTTCATGGGGCCTTCACCGTGGAGTTTGCTGCCACTTATACCTGGGGCCAACACAAACTATACAAATCTATGGAGATTAACTGAAATGTCCCAAATCCACAGAAAAGTGTTGTCCACAGGTATTCTGAAGCTGTGGGCTGCAGCAATAGAGGGTCACCAATGGGCACTGGTTTAGAGACAGCAGTTGAGGGGCAGAGACGGAGTGGGAAGGTTGGCTCTGTGGCCAGTATCCTGGGAATCTGAGCTCTTTGCTATTAACACCACTGATGGAAGCAATGAGCCCCCATGTTTCACTCCTCAGTGCAGCCCCTCTGAAACCACCGGTTCAGTCACAGCCCCCAGGGGAAGCCAGGATTTGAAGCTCTTTGCAGTAAGTACCACAGTCAGTGCTTTCAAATGCTCAAACTGTGCACCGGCTGCTCAGCAGATATGAGAGCAGCGTAGCACTCCCTTGCCAAACTTCAATCCTTTCTTCTTTGCCTCAGCATAATCCCCTTTTCTGCCTCAGGAATGTCCATTTCCGTAAGCAACTTCTAAGGCTTTCCGGACTGCCAATATCACACACAAGATCCTCTGCCTTTGCTCAGTGCAGGCACAGCCAGCTGAAATGCTGCCATTAAAAACTCACAACAAAGACAGCATGCAAGATGCACTCCTTTACAGCAGTGGAGAGCTTTCTTTTCCCCCGTCTTGAAGCTTGGCAAAAAAGCAGAGCATGTTTTGCTCCAAGGATATTTCCGTACAGGAGAGATTTCTCTAGAAAAGCAAGGCCAGAAGGAAGCATTATTAAGCTCAAAATCTTACCCTGCCAAGCTCTTTGTCCTCCAAAGCCAACACTCCCGTGCTCTCCGTGAACAGCTTCACCTTCACTGCAGGAAGCGCGTGTGTTGTCGTGAAGTCTCCTTGGGTGCCCCAGCTGTGAAAATACGGACATAGAGATGCTCAGATCAGCAGCACTACAGCCTGGGCATGCAATGGTTAACTGAAAATGTCCTGTGTGGCACAAGCCAAAGTGGCTGGGCTGGCTAATTGACAAGGGTATTAATCATCTTCTTTGGGAAATGTGGGACAGATGTTTGGAAAACCCATGATTGCTCTCTGGGGGGAAAAATGAGAGTATTTGGGAGCAGTGTGAAACAAATTTAAGAGAACTTTTTTATTGAGAAAGAACAATATGTCTCCTGCAGTGACAACCTGTATAGTCACAACGGGAGTTGAGGATTGAGGACATCTTCACCCAGGATATCTGCAACTGCTCATGCTCCTGCTCTTCTCTTGTCTGACTGACCTTGTCTTTCCAGGCTGGTAGTGAGGTTTGCTTTTTCTGACGAAACCCCAATTTAACCTGGGTTCTCTTCCAAATCCCAGCCCTCCAGCCCAGGTCAAGTTCAAGCCATTACATCTGGAGTAATCTGTTTGCTGGGACTGCAGAGCAGGACACCAGCTCCTTGGGGATGGGACAGCAGTGGCTAGAAAGTGGCCACCACTCCAACTACATAACGAACCAAGACCTGAGACCACCAGCTACTATTTGCATTCTAGTCCTGGCTGGTTCCATGGAAAGGAGTGTTATGGAGGATGAATGGCAACATGCACAATAGGACCTGCGCTGGAGGGTATTCTCATGAGGTTCTCTTAAAGATACCCAGATGTTACACAGCAGCTGGTGTTGATTTAGAGACAGTGGGGGAAAGAAACCCATGAAACACACTACCCCTGTTCAACACCCTAATAGGCTTTTCAAATAGGCTCCTGAAGAGCCTCCACAACTGGTGTCACTCCGAACAACACATCAAATCAGTCATCTGTTTTCAGGTTTTTGAGATACAGGAAAATTTCCCCTTTGGCAAACTGGCACAGATTGAAGAGGGTCACAGAGCAAAACTTAAGTGGAACTTGAACTGATGCCTATTTGTAAGCTTTAAACAATTTTGAAAGCAGCGGTAAAAGGGGTAAAACGTCATGTTTGAGACTTCACGGCTGTGTTTCTAGCTTTGTTTCTATAGCTTAGAAAGTTAGAAACTTACTAAATTAAGCCAGACAGAAAGTTCCAGACAGAGCAAAGCAAAGCATCCCTGAAAACATGCTTGCACTTGTTAGCAGAGAACAGGGCAGCCAAAGACAAAGGGCAGAGGAAGGATTAGGGAAGAGCTCACCACTGCAAGGAAGATGCTCCTCAACATCTGATTGTGCAGAGGCCCAGTGTGAAACTAGCAGATATAAAAATGCTCTTTTTATTTTCTGTTCTCTTTGTCTTTTTTTTTTTAATATATATATATATAAAATTCATTGGGAACTAGATTCCTGTGTTGTTCCCAGATACCCTGGCAAATTCATCATACTTCAAACTTCATGCAAAGTGTACAAGCAAGCTTGAAGAATAATTACAGACAAGGTGCTGCTTGTAGACCAAGAGTGTGGCATGAGCAACTCCTCTGAGTAATGTGATGGAACACACACTGCAACTTAAAATACTGCAAGTCAGATGAGAGATTATACCATATCTCACTAACAACTTCTATTCACCCTCATGCTATTAATGATGCTTATTCTACATTGTCCTCAGACTAGATGCTCTGCTGAAGAAATGCAGTCCCCTTGCAATGACTGAGAAAAGGCTCAGATGACATGTGGTCCAGTGACTAGATATTCTTTAAATATAAATACCAAACAGCAGGTTTTGCATTTGGAAGGTTATTAGAAACAATAATTTACTCCTTCCTGCACACAAAAGGTACAGGTTTATGCTTTACTCTTCACTGAGCAAATCTTGGCCAGCTGAACTTAGCAAATGAGTGTGTTAAGTGCAGAGTTGATCAACAAACTTAGTTTCTTTGCCAGTTTTCTCTCCTGGTGTCACTGCTCCACATATTTCATCTTTTATGATGATACATCAAACTGCCACCAGTGTCAGGGAAGAGAGGCTTAAATTATCTACAGCACTACAGGTCCAGCCACATCCTCAATATTCTATCTTTTCCATGTGTGAGCCATCAGCTACCTAATAAATGTTTTCAGCATATGAAAGAACCTTGTTTTCTATTTGCAGCTTTAGGTCACAGGTTATGTTTTCTCTCTTTAAAAAAACCTGTGTTGTCACCAGCAGGAAAAGTAGGAAGATAATCTTGCTTTGGGTAAGAGGCAAAAGGAAGAAAATATCCAACCTTACACTGCGTATTTTGACAGCATCTGCTTTATAGAACTCATATCTCTGTTTACTATTAAAAAGCTCTTATTTGCTGAAGCATTCCCAGACCATATGTTATCAACAAATGTTACTAACCAAATACAAACAGTAATTTTCATTAGGTTTCCTTCATGAGAACAACATTAACCACAAAGGGAATAAATGTTTCAAATGACAGTAAACATACATAGCAAACCCTTGACAACACTGGTGCTTATATATTCATACCCCCAAAAGCCCTGAAAAGATCTCAGCCAACAGAGACCCTTCAAAGTTGGGTTTTGTGCAGGTTGAAGCCTGTGGTGATGTCATTAGTTGCCATAGTGATGCTAAGCATAAGGCCATAATTCATGTCACTGAAACATCATTTGCATTCAGTCTAAGTACGCAGTTTATCTGGGCTGTGTATTAAATTATTGTTCAGAAAATTAGCTCTGGACAGTAATTAGGTATTAGGATCTTCTGAGCAACTAACCAAGTAATGGTTTCATTCCTGTATTTAATCATTAAGCACGTGATCAACTGCAGGAGTTTATGCGCTCAGAAAGTGCCTTGGGACCCATTCTGGGCAAAGCTTCTCATGAAGCAGCCACGCTATCTTGTCCCCATATCACAGCTCATGCTGACACTTCAAAGCAATAATACATCTGCAAACAAGGACAAATAATGTCCATCCATCCATCCATCTATCTACATATATACATGGAACAGAAAAAAACCCCACAAGCAGGAAAATCCTGACAGTACTTTCTGACAGTTAGAACCACACTAATTATCTGCATCCCACTTAAATCCTCAGCCCAGCATTTGTTATTGCCCAGTTTATCCCAAATCCTGGAGCTGGCCAAGAAATGCTCCTGTGCATAGGGACCTTGCTAGAATTATCACCCTATTTATGGTATCCCTGCTGTCCCAGTGATATCATTAGGACCTGCTTGTGCCTCCAGGGTTTACAGTTAGGAATCAAACTTATGATGAGCAGGCTAAACTCTTCTAACTGCAAACAGCCAGAGAATGAGATACACCTCTGGTGATCTTCTGGCAAAGCTTCAGGCTGATGCTACTCAGCTATTCCCAGCTTACAGACAAACCAAGTAAGACCACCTGGGATACTCATGTTGCTGCTGTACCAAGCTCTTACCCTTTTCTGCCATAAGATCACTGAAGAAATAAGAGTCTTCATCCTATGAACGTGAAGTGCTTTACATCCTGATGTTTGGCTGTAGCCTTTGAGCGCCACCAAAACACAGACACAGCCATTATAAAGTCATAAATTATTATGTAGCCAAAAAGACAAAATCATTCAAATGCCAAGGCACTGCTATGTTACAGAGTTTAAGAAACTATTTGGGATATGAATAAGGCTTGAGCTATACTCTGCAAGAGTCCTTGTCCTGATGGCGCTCACATAACACATCAAACCAGGCAGCAGGGTCTCTGACTCCAGCTGGTTTTCTCCACAACATCCCACTTTTGTGGCCTCATCAATGATTTTCTTTGTCTATCCTTGAGAGATACTGACTTAGTCATTTCACCTCCAGTGTGTAGAGTTCCCCCAAAGGGAATTTTAGCACCCATGACATTCGCATCAGTGAATACACATGTTAATACTCAGGAGAATGCATTAAGTTCCTGTACTGTGGTCTGCAGCAAGCCTGCTTTGTCCCTGCCTGTTTTGAAACACTAACCCTTCTTCCATCACTGCTCTTGCAACTTGATCTAACCAGAGCATCGATGCCCGTGATTTCTATAAATAATGAACAAGCACAACTGTGTTATACTGCTGGACCATGAATCAGCCCTGTTAAGCAGCTTGGCCTGTCAACAGGCTAACGTGGGAGCAGCTGTAAAGTGATGTGCTTTTGGCGTGGTTGACATTTAAACATGATCTATGACCAGTTGTCATGGGCTTCAGAACTGCCAGAGGACACCTTCTCTCCCTCTCCAGATATAGCTATCGAAAGGGGTTTGCTTGCCAGCCTGTGTGGAATAAACATGAAAAAAATCAGAAAACATAAGTAAAAATGTGCATTCAAGGACAGCTATGCTCTTCCCTTGGTGAGTTCACTCCAGGTGTCCATCACACTCAATGTACACAGCAATATCCTGAGGCATGCCCAGGGAGATGCTGTGCTTTTGCTTTGTTCCCACAAGTTGACTGTGTAAGTATACAAGCCTTCCAGAATAACAGTCCTGTAGTAGTAGCTCGTTAAGCCACCTGCTCAGTGTGGTTTTTCCGATGTAACTGAATCAGCAGCAATTCCTGCTCCCTTCCATGCCAGGAGCACATCCTTGGGAATGCAGAATGTGTAGCTAATCCCATCCCTGCACACAGCCCCCTTAGCCAGCATCACCCATCTTCCTACAGCAGACAGCTGCTCACAGAGGCAACAAGGTCCATCTGAAAGACCTTTAGCAGATGTGACCATGTATGGGACAAAATCTGCCAGGCCAACTTAACCTCCCTTGCTGTCCTGGGATGGGATCTGCTGAGAACTCAAGGACCATTCTGGCTGCCTCCTTCATGAGCTGCTGGTGCAGGCAGAAAAGGGTTGCGCTCCATGCACTGCTCTTCATCCACATCCTTCACCTCGATTCTGCCAGCACCCATACCAGTGTGCCTGTGTCCCTCCAAAGCTGATGAAGGGAAGCTCATCAAGAGAGTGGCACAGACAGCAGCCTTATAAGACACTGCCTGTGTGTCTTGTTCTCCCTTTTTGAGGAGACACGTATTGGCAAAGTCACCTTTTTCTGGGTCACTGCTTCACCTGGTGGGATGTTTTTAACCTAGCCTTGGTTTCTCAGCTGACTGCAGTGCCCAGCTGTGGTGCCTGCTGGAGCTGGATCCTGCTCTAAGGATGGAGAGGTCCAATCCCACTTCACTGCTGGGAGACTGAAATGCTGTGTACAGACTTGGTCTAGCTCTTCCAGAAACCCTGCCTCACAAATGATGGTGTTTGTTCTTCATCCTATTCCTTCCCTCCCAGAAGAGACCTTTCCAGGAAACAGCCTTAAATCTTGGGCCAGAAATCATGTATGCCCAAAGCTTGAGCACTGAGAAGAACAACAGTTAGAGAAGCAGCACGCCAGGCCCTGAGCTAACCCACCTTCATGCAGCTGATGGAGTAGTACACCTTTCCCTCTAATGTAATGCTAAAGTCTGTTTCCTTTTTACATATTTCTAGAGATACAAGTACAGGGGAAAACAAACAGTTCTTAAGCTTGTTTAACAGTTAAGTGTATGTGAAGAAGCATGCAGGAAAGCTTTTTGTTATATTCGCTAATGCTTTACATATACCAGCCATTCAAAGATATGAAATAGGGGTTGACGACCAACATTGTGGTTATCATCATCTTTCTGAACTTCTCTTGCCCACACTCAGAAGCTGCAGTTCATTATAACAGACCACACACAGACTTTACTATCTCAACAGCAAAACCTGATGCAGGGTTGGGAATAATTCAAGCAGGATGAAAATGCTCATTTCATTACCAGAAATGGGTATTTGTGAACTTCTGGGAATAACATAACTGAGACAAGGATGCCTTGTGCTGAGCCCTTCACAAGCAGGCAGCTCACTCCTCTTTGGGAATAGAGCTCATATCTGCACCAGCTGGGTCACAAAGCTGTAATAAAAAGAAGTAGGGCATGCCAAAGCCTTCAGGAAAATACATATTTTCTGCAACTCCCATGAGTAATGGCAATGGGTAACAGGGGTTTGGGTTGTGTCTGAGACTTGAAAAAACCCAAAGGCAACAGAAGGATTCAGGCTTTGTTTTAGGCTCTCCAAGAAAACCCACAGCCTGGGTCACACAGCTGGGGACCAACAGGGTCCCATAAACCACAACTAATTTGGGGATGCTGGGTTAGGGGTAGTTACAAACTGGTTTGCAACTTACTGCAGAAGGACTACAAACCTCAGCTGAGATCTGCTGAGTTCTTCCAACAAACATAACCCAGTGGGCGATGCACCACATCAAGAGATATCATTACTGAAAGGTAAAAGATGATTTAGAAACAAAACAAGGTGTTGAGTAAAGACACCAAACAAAGAAGGAAGCACCTGTTCTGCAGCATTCAGCAAGAGCATCACGCTGTGGATGAACAACAAGAGGTGTCAATTCCTCCCACCAGCAGCAGTCAGCCACCAACAAAACAGCAACTCATTTAATTCATTTGGTGGGGTTTTGTGGAACTGAGTTTGCATTTCACATACCTCAGGGGGCCTCAATGGAACTGTGTCTCTGAGGAAAGGATTTAAGATTTCACTATCAGGAGAGAATGCTGAGACACAAGACCAATCACAGCTGTGGAAAAACACAAGTTTAGGGAACTGTAGTACCATGTACACGTGCCCATGTCACCTGCCTTAGGCTCCTGCTATTGTAATAAGGAGAGATCTAATTAATAATCAGTGGAGTTAGGCCTTAATTTGCCTCATCCTAATTTAAGGCAGCAAGCAAATGAAATGAAGCCTGCCCTAACAGCACTCCTGCATTTCCAATTGCTAAGAAGGGGTGCTGGCGGTGCTGCTGAAAGCACACAAGAAAGATCTGAAAGGAAAATTTCAAAGCATATATAAAGAAGCAGAGAATCTTCTACATTTCTGCTCATGCAAAAATGTCCTGGGCTAGGAAATACCATTCAGGTCAAAGGCAGGTACCTTCCCACCCTGCCGTGAGAGAACGGTTTGCATCTGCAACACATCTTCATACCCAAGAGGTGTTGAGCCTCCTCTAGGATTCCTCCCATGGTTAAAGTCTGATGTGTTTACCCACCTTCAGAACAGGATAACCAAAGTCATCAGACACAGATTGACAATGTGCCCTACTCCGGTTCACATTTGTTTGCTCTCCTCCCTTTCTGCTGACAGAACAGCCTTTTAGTCCCATCCACTCAGAAGGAGCTGAGCTGAAACGGGAGTGACAGCACAGATTCAATTTCTCCTTGCTTTTCCTGTATAGACTTTGCACTGACAGTAAAACCTGCTTTCACCAATGCAGGTACTATGCAGGTGACCAGCAAGATCCCTGCACGCACAGATTGCAGTGGTGGTACCTGCGTCCCCTGGAAACACATAATGCCTCTGCATGGAGCACTGATGTCTGCTAATGGAATAACCCATGGGATGAGTGAGTGAATTGTTTCCTTTGACATCCCAATTCCTGCTGAGCATATAATGCTCCCTCTGCTAAAAAAACAACAAAAAAAGCACCATTAGCAATTATTTTGCTTAGAAAAAGGGTGTTCGTTTACCCAAAACCACAACTGCAGAAAGCACAAGGGTATTATCAAAAAGGTGATCAGAGACAGCATGTCCCTGTGGTCTGTGCTCCTCCTACAAGCAGCTAAGGATGTCTTCCAACCTCCAGCATTTCATGGGCTGTCCAGTTTCTGTTTGCACAGCTCCGAGACACAATGTAAGTGTCACGCACGCAGACACCATCTTGCTGAACATCATGCAGCCAGCAGTACCAGACAGCTGACAAAAGGCACCATTTCTCCCTCCAGGAGCTGCAACTCCCACATCCTCAAACTGGCTACGGCAACACTACGGCTGCCGGCTGAGAGAGAAATCTGTCTGGGAGAGCATCACATCTGCGACTGAGCACGCAAGGTGCAGAAGGAACAGGGTAAAGCTGACAGAGCCCACAGCAAAGCAAAGCTTGTGAAGGTCTGCTCCTGCTCTGCTTGTGGCTCACACACAGTCCCCACAGACCCCGTTCCTGTGCCAGCACCAAGTCTTTCAGCTGCCAGGGCACCGCAGCCAAGAGGAGCTGCTGAGGCCGACACAGCACAGCTTTAGGAACCCAAAGCCGGATGATTTTGGCTGCACAGAAAATGCAGTGCTTGGTTTCTGTTTCATGAGCATAGCTCATACACAGGGGAAGTGTTGGGAAGTTGTAAGGAGGGTGAGAGATGGATTTAACCACATAATAGCTATTTATGGCCACGAGATGGCATTCCTGCCCCAGAGATGTCCCTCTGCCATGCCTGCACCCAGCTCAGCCCCAGCCCCTGTGCCCAGGACCACACATTCCTCCCAGCCTGCTTTACCCCAGGCTGTGCTTCACTGCAGAAATCGCACGGCTGGTTTGTATGTGCATTTATAGCAGTGTTATTCACCACAATCTTCGGGGTGTTAACAGGGAAAATAAGTAGGGTGATTACTTAGCATGATTTAAATGACAATTGCTTTTCAAATGACCTGTGCTTTTTGCTTATGCTATGATATTACAATTAGAGGAGAAAAGCTCAGCAAGATGAAATGGAAATGTAAGCCCAGCAACCTTTTACTGGGAGGCCTGAGCTGAAAGAATAATTTCTTTTATAAGGGCTGCCTATTGCATATGCTTCACCAGTATATCTGCTTTGGATACAGCATGAGTTAGTTTCATTCATGAAATGGGTCTGTGTGCATTTACTATCTGTGGTTGTTATCACTTCTTGCACAGGGTGACTGTAATGCCAAGCACAGGCTCATCAAAGTTTCCTTTGCCCAAAGGTGCTCCCCTGAACCAGCTACAGAACTACGAATTTCACAGAATGATTATTTAATTCAGATGTAGTTAATCACTTCTATCAAATGTTACCATGTTGGTAAGAAAAATATATAACGGCAGCTAGTTAAAAGCTTGGTTATGATTTAGCCTTAACAGACCATGGAAAATCAGACAGGTATTCTCTGCTTGAAAATACAGGCAACTGGTATTGCGCAAACACAGTGCAGACCTTCCTTTATAAATTTAGTAGAGGAGAGCAGTAAAATACTTCCTAAATGCAAATAGAGCAGAAAAGGGCACAAGGTATCTTCCAAAATCAGCTAAAGAGGGGAACAAGGGGTGTGAGACTGTCACTTCTTTTTATGCAGCCACTTGCATTTTTGCTGTCCTATATTCTTCTGAGCCAGGATCCAGGACAGGAAGTCCAGATCCAGACAGACCCTTGGGATGGGGTTTGTCTTGCCTAATGTTTCAGCTAGAAACAAAGTCACCCTGGCACCTCTTGGGTCGGTAGGGATGGGTGCGCACTTCCAGCAGATGATGCCCACCCAGCCACCTCAGCCATCAGCATCCTCTCTGCTGTGAAATAGAAGCATTGCCCTATTTTAATGGACAGGAAAACCAAAGTAAGGACAGAGCCAGCCACTGGTCCACACAGCAGCTGAGAAGAGATAGAACAAATCTGTTAACACCACATCCCTTGTTCCCATGGGAGATCCATCCCTAGACATGCATTTCACATCTCCGGCCTGACAATGATCGCAAAGCTGAGCTACCCCTGACTTTCAGGACTTCATCTTTCCTTCAGCAACCATCTGGGGCTGGTAAGCCCTCTTCCCACATTGTAATGGATCTCACAGCTGCAGGAGCTGTGTGCAGCTGCTGGGATCCTCCTTCTCATCTCCTCCAAGCCATGGAGGGAACTGCTGGAGGCACTCTCAGCTTCATTTGCCTACAACATCTTTTTCAATGTGAAACAGCTCGAAGTTGCTCTGGAAGGGGCAAGAAAATGCTGCTGTGTCTCTGAAATCCAGCCACATTCACAATCTCCTTCCCCCATAAGCATGCCTTGTCCTCCTTAGCCATGTACTGACAACAGCACATAGCTCTTTTTTAGTGCTTTCAGACACGGTGGTGCTGTTCACTGGGAGACCTAGCATGTCCACAAAGGCAACAGGCCTCTGCCTTAATTGCACAGAAAGGACAATTAGAATGTTAAGAAATCACTGTCAAGGTTGGATTTCCATTAAACCTCTCTCAGAGCTCTGTTCAGGCACAGAACCAGCTCTTTAAAGTATGCTCTTTACCACCTTAAGCTGCTTTGGAACCTGCAATAGCAGTACCACTCATTAAATAATAATGTGCACTACTTGCACACAACACTTAAATAAACCAACAACTGGGTACTTTTCACATGTTTGATCCCCACCTTTCTCTCAGTAAGTGATGTGCAGAACTTGCACTAAAAGCATGACTTAACTTTGTTTATCAAACACCAACCATGAGCATTACAGAAAAAGACTGAATATATCCCAGCACTTCTGTTTTGCAGTCCTGTTCCTAATTTAGCACTAATTCAGATCACTGAATCTCAATCGCATTTCAATGTCATTTTGGGCTGTATCATCCCATGTTAAGGTTGTATGCATAGGAGTGATGAAGCAGACGGGAGTCAATGAAAATCGCCTTGGGCATCATCACGCCTTCTGGAATACTTAAATTTGAATGTATGCGCTATCACAGGAATATGTAACTCCCAAGTGCACAAGAACAGTCAAGAAATTAGACAGCTGGCAAGAAGAGAGAGACATTCATCTGCAAAAGAGAAGGTGCATAAGCTCAACCTTTACTAGACATAGAATCCATGCAAAAGCAGTGCTATGTATGCTCTAAAGGTCGAGGAAAACACAGTCAGAGCTTGCACTTACTTGGTACCAGAGAACCCAACTCCTAGAGGTAAGGCTATAAAACAAGCCTTCATTATTCTTCAACACAGTTTCTAGTGTAACACTTGTAGTACAGGGAGAGGAAAGACTGCAGTTGAGACCTTTTGGAGTAGGACTGCATCTGGGATCAACATCTGCACGCTATTGCACCATGGCAGTGTGGCTGTCCAAGTGACACTTGGGGTGAGGGAATCCCTACAGACCCTTGTCTTTATTTTGGGGTAAAATTCAGCTGTTTAATCTAAAGAAAATGCTTTGCCCCCCAGTAATGCTGGAGCAGCAGCTGATCCGTGCTAGAACAGCTACTGCAGAGCAGCTATAAGGAAGCATCAGAAGAGGTTCTGAATTCCTAATTAAAAGGGCCACTAAAGCACTTGCATGAAGACTTCCCATAATAGATCACACGCTTGCATCTGGGTAATAACCTTTAACTGCATTTTTTGCTGTGCTTAATGACTTGTCCACAGCCTTCACTTTCAAAAAAAGGGGAATGTCATAGTATAAATCTCAGGAGCATTATGGAAATAGGTGCACAAAAGGGGATTTGAAGAGCAGAACCCTTCAGGTACGAAGGCTACGCACAGTCTCTTAAGAAAACTGGCTCCTACACATACTAAATAGTACCTCTTCATGAGGGACTGTAGTGATAGCATAAGGGGTAGTGGGTTCAAACTTAAACAGAGGAGATTTAGGTTAGATGCAAGGAAGAAGTTGGTGAGTCGCTGGCACAGGGTGCCCAGAGAAGCTGTGCCTGCCCCATCCCTGGCAGTGTTCAAGGCTGGGTTGGACACAGGGGCTTGGAGCAACCTGGTCCCTGTCCATGGCTCATACAATTGGAACTGGATGAGCTTTAAAGTCCTTTCCAACTCAATCCACTCTGTGATTCTGTACCTTGTGTAGGGGATTTAGAGACCACTTTGTACCCTTCAGCCCTGGACAGAGGGGCTGAAACCAAATCCCCTGAAGTTCCTGTCCCTGTCATTGTCACCTCTTAGCCTGGCAGCATCATGGGCTCAGAGCATCCGCACCAAGCTTGCTGAGCACAGAGCTGAAGATCACTCCTTCAAGACACTCTCCCAACAGATCCCTAGGGGCAGACTTACCCTCTGGCTCAGACCCTTACCCCAGGGGCGAGGGCTGTATCTCAGAAGTGATGCTGTCTGATCTTAGTTGCACCCAGGGCTCAGCCCACCTACTTCTGACACATTTATAAGGCTCCTGGAGGTCAACTAAGGAAAAAGAGCTGTAAACATCTGCACAGCTGCGAAATGAAATCACGCAACTGGAAAGGCAGGCCAATCAGTCTGGGTAATTAAGACAGATTATATTTAATGCTGAAGCCATCCAGAAGAGGAAGGAGGAAGGGAAAAATAGGCAGAAAAAGCAGCTATCTCCTAAAATTTCCTTTTGCTTTGGTTTTTTTTTTTTTTTACTCAGTGTCATGGATTTTGCTTACATAGGGCTTAGCTAAGCATGCAAACCTGAATGTGAATGATGCTCCAGTCTTTGCTTTGCCATGGTGTGATATCTCTGAAACACAGTGACAGCTCTGAGTGTAGTGTTGGCTCAGAGCACTGAAGTGACACATGGAAGTCCAAGGCAGCTGGTTCTCCTGCCTGTCTGCAGAGCCCACAGGGCTGTCCCAGCAGCCAGAACCAATGCTGGAAGTGGTGGTCAGCCTCTGTGGCTAGAAAAGACCTACATCTGGAAGAGACCTACATCTGGAAAAGACCTACCAGACACGGCACCAACAGAGGGATACACAACATGAATTATGGGCTAAACTCTTACTTGCTCTTACTTGCATCAGTACAAACCCCTTTAGTTTAGCAATTAAATAAGCTCTACAGCATATGGAGTATTTATTTGTTATTTATGTGTCTTGAAAGGATGTTTCCCATTTTATCATTGTGAAGTGTTCACAGCATCTCCCAACTAACCATGGCAGCAAAACACTGACTGCAACAAAATCCTCTTATCATGCTCCTACTCTATGCAAAACTACTGAGCATCACTTCCAACTCCAGTGTCAGAGACAGGGGATTCCTGAAAAGACCAGATTTTCCCCTTCTGAAAAGAGAGGGCATTCCTGCTCACCAGTATCCCTTCTCACACTGCTTCTCCCTTTGCTGCTCAGTGACCATGTCCCAGATGGAAACGATGACTGAATGGCACCTGAGGAAGGATGCTATGGAGTTCCTGTCCCTCTTCATGGTCAGGCAGCAGGCTCTGATGGATATAGCACACAATCTGAAACGAAGACCTGAGCTGGGTGATAAGCTTGGAGGTTTGGTGTGGGGATCTGAACAAGGGCGGCCTGTTGCAGGAGAGATAAAGAGCTGAGCTGTCAGAGCACCTTGAAAGGAATTCAGGGACCAGCATCAGAACAAAGATAAGACAAGGTACTCCTGTCTCAGAGTGAGGTAGGTAAGGGAACAGTGATGGAAAGGTTTAGAAGTTTACCAAAGACATTTCTTTGCCAAGAGTCAATTTATGGAGAGGGCATGATGCCCAAGCTCTTGGTCACAACAAACAACATAAGAAGAGACATGGAATCAGATAAGACCCATTGAGTGCCCTCTCTCCAGCACTGTCCTGAAGAAAAACTGCATGGAAAAAACCCAGACAATAAAGAATGATCTTTTCTCCTTCAAAAATAACAAGCTCCATCCTCACTTCTCATACTTCGAGCTACCATGCAATCCTTGCATTAGGGCTAAAGAGGCTGCTCTGCTTTGCACAACCTCAAAGTGAACACACTTCCAGAGCCAGAGGAGCAGCCCACACCTTTGACTCTTCTTGGACATGCCAAAATGCCTACTTAGGTTGGCCAGATTCTTCCTCCACCAGATTTTTACTACTTTTAACCCAAATGGTTCAGCTGAGCTCATTGCAGGTACACTTGATTTGCACTACCTTAAACCAGGTGAAAAAGAGACTTATTTGCATGCTGAAATGTGTCCAGGTGAATATATAACATTTATTCATAAGGCATGTAGGACCTTGCTATTGTTTGAGTCTCTCTGCTTTCTTTTCCTTTGCTCACATCAGAGAAAGATGCTATGATAAGATGAAGAAACACTGGTACAGCCCAAGAGCACTGCTACAAGCACAGGTCACTGTTTAAATATAAACAGCAGCCTCTAGAGACTGTAGGACAGGGGTGCTGTGGCTGGACTTCCTGTGCTATTCCCAGACCCCACAGCAGCCCTGTTCTCTGTCTGTGCAAGCAGCAGCATTACTAATGTAGCTCCTGGAAGGGCAGTGTTGGAGACGTGCAGAGCCACCTCACGCCTGTGCTTGGCAGAGGGGAAGGGGGGATATAAACCCCTCAGTTATCTGCAAGAATAGAGTTCCAGCACAAAAAGCAGCAAAATCCTGCTCACACTGGGATTTGGGATATTTTGTAGAGGCATCTGTGGGTTAGGATATAATACAAAGGCTTTTTCCTACACAACTTATTAAAAGCACTACTAATAATAGGCTGTGAGCCTGATCTGAAATAACCCTTGCTATTTCAGGTCTGGCTTTTTCTAGAACTGTGCCATCTCCTGTGCCCGCGCTGAGGCAGATAATCCTCACATGAAAGGACCGGGCTTAAAATGTCACGAATGCAACATGGAGCCTGAGAAGAAATAGCAGACTGCTTGTCCAAGAGCCACACTCCTCACACTGATTGCTGGGTACACATGGCTGCTAACCCTGCTGCTGCCCAACTTCCTTCAACATCCACAAACAGGATTCAAGCTCCAAAGTTACAAAGATTCTGTCAACCATCTTACTGTCAAAAACTGCTGGTTTTGCTCCAGGGAAGAAGGCAGCAAATCTCTCACAGACCTAGACCAGTGCTTTTGGAAATCCTTTCCTGTCTGGCAAATTGCCTTTTTCCATTAGGGATGCAGAGCCCAGGTCAGCTTTCTGTGATGGCCTCTGTTTTCTATGGGTGGTTATTGCAGAGCTTTAACTTGGGTAATCTTTTGTTTTGGAAGTAGGAAGTCCCAGGACCCTCAAGGAATACAACTGTAAAGCCTAACTCTTCCCTAAGACATTTCCATAGGTATTAGCCCAAGTTCTGGAGCAATCCAGAGGAATTCAAGCCTGACCTGGACCTCTATAGGAAGCCAGTGGAGGGAAGAGTATGAGTGCGATGAACTTGCATAACTCCTATCACACCGCAGCATTCAGCACTGGATGAATTTTCCTGAGGGCTGATGGCTTGAAGCCCAGACACTCTGCGTTTCATTATAATAAAAAGAACCACTCAATTAAAGAGCTCACTCCTGCAGCCGTTATTTTCAAACTAATACTTGTATAAATGGTCCTACAGCTGACAGCAAGAAGGATTGTGTAAGAAAGGACAGACCCTTTGAGCAACAGTGGGATGAACAGACTAAGCTAAACAAGCACACGTAATTGAGAAGTGCTGTTTTCAGTATGGGTAGTAGTAACTTTCCCTAAATAGAGCCCAACTTTTTCTACTGATGCAATAAAAATACTTAAAATAGTGACAATTGCAGGTTCTTATGGAAATTTTCCTCCAAGCACAGCTCTCCTACTTCCTCTCCTGAAGCAGATTTCAGTGTTTTGAAAAGTAAGCCAGGCTGCAGCACTTTCCCTGATTGGGAATATTGTTTTTAAATCGCTTACTGCAGATTCCTGCTCCTCCAGCACAGTGCAGGGCATAAGGCATCAGCAGTTTCTGTGCCTCTGCAGGAGGACAACCACAGAGGGAAGGCAGCCTGCCTTCAGCTCTGCTCTCCTCTCCTCCTGCCTGCATCAGCTGGTCTTGAACTGTGTGTCTGCAGTGCTCACATGTAACGCAGCCTGGTGCTGTTGGCTCTCCTTCTACAAACTTGGGAACCAGCCACTTGAAGGAAATGGGGTAGGGGAACAATGAGAGAATATCCCAGCAGCCCCACCTGCATGGTCCCCCACTGCTGTGTATCACCTTGACAATTCTCCATTGTGAGGATGCTCACCAAGAATTCCATTTAAGTGTGAAATTGCTGCAGTGAACCAGAGGAAAACTGCCTCAAATCCATACAGGCAGTGTTTAAAGTTAAATAACCCCACAAATTGGAAGGGAAAGAAGCCATTCATCATTTTCTCCTTCTAAATTAACAAAGATCAATCACTACTGGCAGGTTTATAACAACATCTGAGTAAGATAAATAAAGCAAAGCAAGAGGTCAAGGCTGGAGATTTGGGGACCAGGTCAAAGAGGGCAACACTCTGATCTTGCACTGGACTAGGGCAGAGTAGCCTCAGATAAAGCTTTGAGTGACCTGAAGCTTTCCCCAGCTCCTCTCTCCCACCTCTGGCTGTGGCTGCCAGAATGTGTTCCCTTTCTTGCAGGGCCTCCAAAACCCTGACAGTGAGGATGAGATTATGTACCAGCACCTGCTGGCACCAGTTCAGATGGACACTCGGACAAGTATTTATCTAGGCTTAACTCCATCCTTATTTAGCAAAGTACTTACGTATAGGCACAAATTTATGTCTCTATGGCTACAATAGACGTAAGCCTGTCATTAACACTTCCCTCCCCCCCCCCCCTCCCCAATTGGGGCTTACGTGCCATTCTTAGTTATAGGACGATGCCCTGCATACATGGAAAGCCACATTTCTCCTCTGCTTCTCAGAGTCCCCTCTGGCCTTACCATGCAGGAGCCAGTCTGCAGCCACTTACCAGTGCAAAGAAGAGCACGGTGGAGAGAGCAAAAGGCAAAGCAAGACTTACGTTGGCTTTGAGGCTTCAGCCTGGTCAGTCTGCAGTTTCTCTCCACCTTCAACTTCCATGGTGCAGTACACAATGCGGTTGGGGGCCAGCGACTTCAGACCCTGCACCTCCATGATGACAACCTGCAGGGTAAAGAGAAATGTAAGAGGAGCAGCCTCCTTCAGACCTTGCTCTGGCTGATGAACCTAAAGGGACAGCCAGCATTGGGCCTGTATGGAAGCAGGGAGTTCTCCCTCTGACTACGCATAGGCTTGTTGAAACCCTTTGGTTACCAAGGCTGTACCAAGCTTCAGGAGATGGGCCTCATAGACATGGCACTGCCCCATCTAAAAGTGTCTTAATATATGAAATCCAGAGAAAAAGCACAGTTATTCAGCTTGTGCCAAAAGCCTATTTTCAAACTTAATCATAGAATAGTTTGGGTTTGATTTTTGAAGATCATCCAGTTCCAACTGCCATGGGGAACTCACACTTTCCACTAGACCAGGTTGCTCCAACTTGGCTTTGAACACTGCCAGGGATAGGGCAGCCACAGCTTCTCTGGGCAACCTGTGCCAGTGTCCCACCACCCTCATCATAAACATTTTCTTCCTAAATCTATCCTCTTTCAGTTTAAAACTGCTGCCCCTTGTCCTGTCACTATAAACCCCAGTAAAAAGTCTCCATCTTTCTTATAAGAAATCTTTCTTATTAAGAAATCACCACCTAAGTTTCTTGCAGGTAACTACCATTTCTTTTTTAAAGGAGACTAATCTTGTTAACCATGTACCTTAAGAAACACCATGGGAGTTTCTGTTCATGTTTTATTACAGCTGTCTGTGAAGTATATACACAGGGGGTTAAAATTCCTCTCCTCAGGTCTTCTGATCTGCCCTTACACCGAGCACCCCTTCCCTGGCTCACAGAGCAACACAAATCCTCTATAAAGCTGTCTTGCAGCAAAAGTTCCATGCACAGTCCTGTCAGCTCCTGAAGTCAGTGCTTCACTGAGCTTCTGCTTCCCACCAGATGGGGTTCAGCTGGAGCAAAGTATTTGAGACATCCCATTGTAAGGAGGAGTCCCTTTATGCACAGCTATACGCACTGCACTGGCTTTTGCAACAGAGAAGTCTGCTGCTTTGTGATAGTTCCCTGCTCCTCCATATGAGAATACTCAGAAGTCAAGCTTTATTTGATGCTGCTGTTGAAGGCACCATCTCTGAGTTCTACTTTGAAATAAGACTGAATATTATAAAGCTGGTTTCAGACATCTCATGAATTAAACTCTGTGATGGCACAACCAGTGCTGTTGAGTTTTCCATTGCCATGATGTATATACAACAAGAGACCCCTTAGGAGGAGAAATAACCAGGAAACTACACAAAAATAGTATTTTCTGATTTTTCTGCATCCTACGTTTTTCACCCCATCCTGCTAGCTGTTTTGACAATGTAACATAAACCCACTCACTGTCAGACAACAACAGTTTCGTACGGCTGTACTGATGACTCCTTGGAGTAAATGCCTTGCCTAGACCACAAATATGTCTGCACAGAGCAATTAAGTTGGCTGAAAACAGCTACTGCAGCAACACTGCTCCCAGAACTGAGACAGCCTGTGTTGGAGGTTACAGCAGGTCCCTGTAGCCCCCTGCCTTCCCCTGGGCTCTTCTCCTGCTCGACAGAGCATGAGTAGAAAGTCAGTGCTCAACACAAAGCAAAGAGCAAGCCAGCAAAGCGCAGTATTTCCATACAAGCTGCAAGTCAATCTGTTGAGTGCATTCAAACCCCAGCAGTTTCGAACAATTCTCCAAAGAGGAAGCAAGGCTTGCAGGGAAATACAGTGACTATTAAATATACTGACCTTTATGGTGTTGTGTTATTGTACTGGTTTGGGGAACAATACAGGCTCAGGGTTACTGGGGTACGCTCAGTAGCAAGCTGCATGAGGAGGTCAGTTACTGATGCAGATTTCTGAGCTATCTGATGTACATCAGCAGGAAATGCCAGATGGTTTGTCTCACACAGTTTGTTCCAACAAGATGGACACCAGAGAGGACAGAGTATTTGACCACAGGCAAAACTTGCGGTAACTCAGAGAGGAACCATTCCTCACAGAGATCAGAAAGTTATTTCTACTGACCTCTTTCCACCCAAGTCTGAACTAAGCAGAAGGTGGCTGCTGTGATTTTCACTCCCACAAACTGCACACTTACCTCCAGGGAGAATGACAACACGACGTCTGATTTGGAAAGCTGGTTCTCGTTTTCTTCCCCCATGTCAATTATTGAGGTGTTGTGACTACGTTTCAGCTTCTGCAGCTTGAAGTCAGAGCCCCCTTTAGACACAGGCATGCTCTCTAGGTTTGCCATCAGGAGGTTGACAGACGACTTCAGCTCCTCAATGTACATGTTTTCCATCTCTTTGGACACAAACTTCGGGAACTTTCGCTCCTTGCATTTGGAAACAAAAACAACAGAATGAATGGTCGTGGCAAGCAGCAACTACTTGTTGCACTGGAAGAATCCCCCAGGAGCATCTCCAGAGAGGTTTGTGAGTAGGGAACTCCCACAAACCAGATGACAAATTACAGCTCCCCCCTGTGTAATGCAGAAACATTATTGTTAGCTTCCCGTAGAATTAATACTTGGTACTTATCCAGCTTTACTGTTTCTTGCATGTACTTGCATTTCTTTGATTTTTCTATCTGCAAATGGCCTTCATATTTTATGAATTCACAATCACAAACACTCCAGGCCAGATCTCAGCTGAACTTTGTGATTGACAGCAATTTACTAATGATTTGGAGGATGCTGACAGTTAGGGACTTGTTTTCTAGTCTCCCAAATGTGCCAGCTCTTTTTAAAACACTTCTGAGCAGTTGCTCCATTAGTTTTCTAGGTGTGAAAGGAGCCCAAGGAGGGAAAATCCTTGGCAGGAATGGTAGTCCCAACTGGAAGAAGGGGTAAAACACCCTTTCCACTACTTGCCAGGGCCCTTGTCTATCTCCAGCAAGACACTCTTTCACTGTGAGACCCTCCAGTGCTGCTTGTTGTAAACAGGACATTCAAACATTAAACCCAAAGGTAACAGAGTGAGCAAAATATGATGTTCTCCAACGTGTGTTCTCAGCTTTGAAATGCTGCCCATGCTCCAGCTCTGACAGGATCACTGGTCTCAGCCCTAAGTCTTTTGAAACCTCTGATCACATCCTGAATACACTCAGGGTTTGAACATCTCTCAGTAAGTTACAAGAGACTGTACAAGGAGTATGACAGTGAGGCAGCATCTGCAGCCAAGGAGCTCGAGGCTGACGTCAAAGTATCTTAGTGACAATTCGTAATACTGTAAAAAGCAGCTTGTAAGATGCAGGCTGGAGAAGAAAACAAGGTCATGTTTCTTCTAGAAGACTGTCATCAGGCTGTTGAAAAAGTAACCCACTGCACTAGTTTTTGCATTAGTCCTCAACAGCTTACCTGTTACAAGCACAGCTCACAGGAGCACTTGCACCAAGCAGTTAAAACAGAGTCTTTTGTCCCCAGTCTCAACCTTGGGTAGCAATTCCCTCATGTAAATGAGACCTGGCATCAAGATAAACTACCTAATCAGTCTTTTTTATTGTCTATGCCTTATGTAAGTTGTAAGCCACCCTTTAAGAAAGAAAAAACCCAGAAACAACTGTTTAGAAGATTTTAAGAACTACTGCTGAAGCGATGATGTTCAAACACTTGGTTTTTCACCCTGCTGCTATTCATCTCTCCAGGGACTGCAATTTTGGTGCTGCCTCCACAAACCTCTTCAGGCACGCAGCAAAGACTGAGACATTTCACTGTGTGCCACCAGCAACTTCTCATACTAAGGCTAAACCCAGGTAGCTTGAAGCGGCACATAACAATTTAACCGGGACCGGGCGTGAAGATGGAAATGCATAGGTGCAGGTGTGGTCCCACGGTACCCATTGACTGGAGATATTGCTGGTGGAAGAAAAAGACACAATAAAGAGACACAGACAACAGCAGGAAAGGGTGTTGGTCACCTCCATGTGTACTTGGAGCAGGGGGAGGACCAGAAATGGGGACAAGTACAGAGAAAAGCAGAGTTAAGAGACTGCAGAGTGGGCCCGGCCCCAGATGGACATACTGCTCTGGTATCAAGGGCTCATTTAGCTGCCTACACATGCTCCTTTTTGCCCTTGAGGCCAGGTGACTGGAGGGGGGTAAGGCACCACAAGAAGCAGAGCACTTGCTACTGCAGACCACAACAGACCTCTGCCTTGGCATCACTAAGCTCTCAGCTATAGCGCTGCTCTCATTCAGCTGCTGGAGAAGTACAACATGCAGAGTGAAAAGCCTGTCCAGATTCAGCTTTAAAACATCTGCTGGACTTCAAGTGTGACCCTCAGGCTGGCTGGCTCCAGGGCTGGGCTTACCTGCTCTGACAGTCAGGCTCACTGAGGGACCCTACACCAGCACTGCACGGAGCTGCACTCTCCTGCGCGCAGCAGGAGGTAAAAGGACTCAGAGCTGTACCCTGGTGTACCAGATGCAGGAAAGCTGGTGTGCACAGCGACTTGTGCAAGGTCACATGAGAGATGAAACCAGGGCTTGCACTGGTTCTGCGCCACTGCAATCCCAGGTTCCGTTAGGCTCCACAGCCTTTGGTGCCTCTGAAGTACAAATGTCCTAGTGCGAATTGTAATTTATCAACAAGGCATTCATTTGCCTTTATTGTGCAATCTCAGCATGGCCACCTCAGGGCTGGTGTCATGAGCTCCTGTGCAGCAGATCTGCATTAAAAGCTGCAAACTGGAGATAAAATTGGAAACGTTCTCCTTTCACTGAGCTGAGTTGTGAACCTGCCCTATGCAGGGAAAACAGCCTTGCCTGGAAAGGAGGATACAGAGACAGATTCAGAAGGTCATTTGGATGCCTCCAAAAGATGGCATATACTGGTTTGAAAGAATAAGGTTTCTTGTAGGCACATGCTGGCAGGATCTGACATTCCGGAGAGAAGGCCTGCAGCAGGAACTTGAAGGAGATTAAATATCAATACTGCGAAGTGGATCACAGGTAAATCACTTTTACTTTAAACCACCCTCCAAGCCGCACAGCTATATACTGAAGGTTCAGTTCTGCACAGAGAAATGTCAGGTTGTGTTCTTTGCCCTCACTGCCTCTTACAGAGCCAGCAGCAGCACGGCTCGTTTTCAGCATCCTTGAGGGAGGAATGGAAATGGCACATTCCTGTTTGCAAGGAATAATTCATGCAGCTGCAGCCTCTGCTGGCTGCCACTGAACTGTGCATATTGTTGTCCCACATGCCATAAAGAGAAAATGAAACAACAAAACCAGGCAATCTCATTCTGGCACCCAGTGCCTGGCTGCCCACTTCAGATCAGAACTGGAGCAGCCGTGCTCCACACAGGGGCTTATATTTGCTGCACATATAAAATACTGTAGGCTTTCCTGACAACGAAATGGCAAAGGGCTAAATGCTGAAGAAAGGAGCTGCAGTTGGGTTGCTGTGCTATTGTTTGGCCGCGTGGACCTCGGCCTGTTTTCTTGAGGGAAGTGGAGAAAACCAGAACCCACCTCCCCAAAGATGCAGCCGCAGTACCTGTTTAACAGAAGCGCCAGTGAGGCACTACCAGCATCATTGCTGACGCCTCACCATAAATGAATGTGCTCTATTTTTCACACCCAGAGATACCAGTGTGGTTGCAAACAGCTCTGATACAACCTTCCTCATAAAACCCCCCAGCCTGGCCACAGCTCAATGCCAGGACTGCTGCTGCTGAAAAGCAGGTCCTTAGCCTGAGCTGTATCTCTCTGATTAGAGCCTCTTCCTTCTAGAAATGGTTTCTTGATTATCAAGAACAGCCAGACAGATCTTTCCCAGTGACTTCAGCCCCATTAGGACTTTATTGGTGACTCAGAACATCTGATTAGAGGTGAGAATAAAATCTCAGCCATACTGATGTCAACAGGATCCAAGGTTACTCTCCATCTATAGTCTATCAACTGAGGCAGCATCTACCTACAGGAAAGGAAGGGTGGCTCCCAGAAGCCCAGAAAATGGCACAAACACCATTAGGGCAATTCCTATCTCCTTTCTATATGCCATTACCCACATCACTGCCTAGCGTCAAAGTCTGACAAAGAGGGCTTAGACATGCACTTGCAGATCTAGCTGGAGCACTTCAGGACAATATCTTCTCCACTGCTGAGTATTTGTAAGGGATTTTGCAGGAACCTAAAATATCCCAGGTCATCAGGACATTCCAAGAAATGCATACCACATCAGCTTCATCTATGCTTGCTGTTTTGTTCATAGTTAAAAACTGTCGCTTGTAATCATGATTATATGATTCTATGATATGCTAATTTTATAACTGGTGATTATTGGGAAAAGAAACCTACGAAAGAAGGACAAGATCAGGGGGTTGCATCAAACTACTTATGTGCTTCTATATGAAGAGCTTACTGATACAGAACACATACTGATATAGAAGATATATTGGGTTATTTTACCTTGGCAATTTGCTCTGCCATTTGGAGACGTCCATCTAACTCACGCCTGATCTGTGCTGCTTGCTCGTCTGGGTTGTCCAGCTGTATAAAAACAAAAGGCAAATCAAGGTGAAAAATTAATCAATGCAGCACCTTTGCAAACAGCTCAGCTCTTCAGGCTGACCTCCTCTATCACATTAGCAATGAAGTATAGAATAAAGGGAGCAGGGCCCCCCCAAAGGACACACACAATGGTCACCATCCCAAGGCAGAGAAGACCAAGGGGCTGTGCAGATCCTGTTTTGATGCCTGCACAGCTGCTGCCTGGGACCGAGCATCCTCACCACACTTTTCCCTGTGAGCCAGGTTGATGGCAGCCTTGATGGTGACTATCTGAACCCCTTGGTGTCCTCCAGAAGCTACCACTTTGCTGGTACTTGGGAAGCCATATCCCCCCTGTGCTGGGGCAGAGCATGGCAGCTCCAGATCATCAAGCTAAATACCCCCTGCCCCTCCTGCCACCCAGACAAAGACAGAAGGCACTGGATCCTGTGGTTCAGTGTTCAGCATCTGCCTGGCCCTGAAATGTCTTCTGAAGGTAAAAATGTTGGTTTTGCCAGTTAAACAAGCAATTACAGCACACATGAAAAAGGCACAGTGACTGCTGCAAACAGTTTCCCATTGGTAGGACATAAGGCAGGTTTGTTATTTTTTAGTAGGAATACAGAGACATAAATTACAGAACAACAAAAAAGCACAAAAGCAAGCCAGCTCCAGAAGAACTGATAGCTGCTGCAATGAGGTAGCAATTTTACAGGTGCTTTCCATACTCCAACCACCCTTTAGTTTCCTTTGGGGTCATTTTGGCCACGGCACAAGGCTAGAAACATGCAGCAGTGAGGTGGTCACAGCAGTGCTCCATCCATGAGGCACAAAACCAAGCAAAACCTCATAGCTTTTGTCTACCTCCTCCAGCAAACATGATTTGAGGTGGGAGGGCTGACTCCTCCATCCAAACCTCACCTTTGCTTTCAAAGTACCGGCCCCTTCCGGCTACCGGCGAACGCAATTGCCACAAGCCACCATAGGTCAGCTCTCCCACTGACTGCTACACATAAATGAGCTTTATTTGCCGGCTTGGCGTTGCACTAACCACCTCCGTGGGTTTTACCCTCTTCTGGAGACAAACTGCTTGACAGAAGAAAGGCTTGGCTGGTGCAGTGCAGCCTGGAAAGTTACAGCTATGGCAAAAGTCTCACTGCTCAGCCTGATGAGCAATAAGCTTGTGTCAGTGCTCCCTGGACGGACTGAAACACGCTGCTTTCTCCCAGAACTACTGCTTTCTACCGCATCTCCTCAGCTGTCTGCCGGCTCATCCTGCATCTCTCGTACATCCTCTTGTAGATCTGCACACATGCAGGTGTGTATCTGCATATTGCTTCACCACTGATTTTCCAGAGAGCCGACATTCAGTACAGCTGATATTGAGGGAAAGTAGATTTCTGATTAGTTTCTGAAAGTCTCTGTTACTGATTTAACTCAAGCAGGAAAATTACACAGTGTCCTGACCGTGACCCAAATTCACTGAAGCTTCAACCATCTCTGCTATGGCCAACCGGGTTTCTTTCACAAAACAAAGCCTGCTGCCTTCATATTCCTGATCCCAAAACCAGCACAGAGCTATGGACCACCAGCACCTTTTGGGATGAGCTGCTCTCATTAATTTCTCCACGAACAAACACATCACACAACCACCCACGTGCAAGCAACTCTCAGTGCTGCTTCATTATGCGTAGGAAATGTACAGCCACAGATTTCCATTTCTTTATGACTCTGAAAGATGGGGCATTATTTGAATTCCATCTGAGCTACAGTAATTGAGGTTAATCACACACTCCCCAAAATAACTCACGTGCTAAGTTTGGAAACCAAGGATGCTGCTGTGGAGGAGAGCTGGTTTTGTGGTGTGATAATGAGCCAGCAAACTGCCTCACACTTTCTGCAGATGTTTTCCAGTGATGTTACAGGTCAAAAAACATGTCAAGGAAAGATCTGGCTGCAGAAGGTTATTTTTCTTGTAAGGCAACAAACACCCTACAGGCAGCCTCCTTGGTTGTGGTTGAGCGGGTAAGGGATTGCTTTTCAGAGCTGTGCTTCCCAAGATTCATTAATGGTGCCAAGCTGGGTAACCTGGCATTTAAAAGAAACAAAACATCCTTCTAGGCTGTATTTTCAATGACTCTGCATGACAGCTCCATGGCAAATCCTGATCTTTGGGAAAGCAATCACAGTCTGTTGTAGCCAACATACTATTTTCTTCTTGTTAGCTACAGAATGCTACTAATGAGGCAGCCCCTGCCTGTGTGTCCTTCTGGCAAGTCCATGCAGACCTCCTGTGACTAAGAGCTACAGCTCAACAGCTCAGCCACTTCCTGCTCCTGAGCCTGGGAAGGGCTCCTGCTGCCGTCAAAGCAAGCAGAGCACGTTTTACACAGTCACAACACCATATAGTGACATTGAGAGCAATACCAGGGCCCATAAAATATACTTAGCTCATGATATAAGGCAAGGGACAAGCGTAAGGCATGCAATACCAAACATCCAAATAAGGCAACACAAACTCTAATACCATTAAAACTCAATTTCTTAACTAGACATTCAGCTATTTATTTTCTGCCATATGCAAGCCCGCTTTAACATTCAAATACACGACAGCCAAGTACATAAATGATTTACTAAGTCAAAGGGAAATTGAATTAGTTTCATTCCGCATTATGACTACGTTATGGGTGTGCTATGAAAAAGAAAAAGCGAAGATGTAAATCATAAGGTTGCCCCAGTCAGTTAAATGTGAAAAGTATTATAAATTTCAGGATGTGATTTGTCAGATATGCTGGGCTTCTCTTCAACAGCACGCCACAAATATATGACGTGGATAATTTGTAATTCTCAACTGATCATTACCCAGTTGCCTGCTGGTAAATTAGATGTTTTCATACGTCTACCGGCATCCAACATTAGTTCTCTCTTCCTGCCCTGCAGAGGTTATCTATTTTGGTAGAACAGTTGCTAAAGTAAAAGAATAAAGAGAGTGGAGCAGATTCTGAGCAGAACCCAGAATTCATCAGCACCACGGCCCTGAAGGCATTGCAGGGCATGGGCCTGCTTTAACCCATGGTGACCATTTAACTGCATAAACCACATCTTGCAGAAGACAGGGATTTTTACATATCGCCTGCTAATAAGGAGCAACTTTTAAGTGAAAGAAGGAGTTTTAAAATGCTCATAGGACAGTTTTAATTGCCAGAAGTAACCTGTTGCTTGCATGATTCTGAAACAGACTCACTGCAAGACTTTTCCTTGTGTTATCCCAGAGGGACAGATAACCCCTTTATGCCCACGAAAAGCAGAAGCAGAGGCAAACAACCACCTAATACCTGCAACAAGACACATATCACCTACCAAATCCACACCTAACCTGTCTGACTGGTGTGTCAGAGACCTCCCATGTATCACCCAACCTGAGCCTTGTAGCTTTGAAAGTCAGGAGCCCAGGCTCACCTCCACTCACCCCGGGAAACACCGGCATCAGCTCAAGCACATGAACAGTGCTAAGGCAGACATTAAACCCCCCTGGTTTTGGAGTTAGTGTTATATATATTTAAAGCTCCAGCTTCAGTTTACCACAGCTTAAAGCCAAATCATCAGCAATCCCTGCTGATTTGCAGCCCTGGCTTCAACTGTGATGCTGGGGTGGCACAGGCTGCCCTAATCTTTCCTTCATCATGCCCCAAAGCAGTTTTGCTTAGATTAACATCTCAGACCAACCCAGCTGCCTGGGGACTGAGCAGGGTACAGCCCTTGTAACACTGGTCACAGCAAGAGGGCTGAGCCAAGGTTACTTGCCCAGCCTGAGGATGATGCTGGTGGCACAAGTGACATGCCATACGCAGATGGTTGATAAGAGAAGTGGATCTGGCCATGCCACCAAACACATATTGATGGGGCATGCTCCCAGCAGACACAGTGAGTGAAACAGGACATGGGATCTATAATCACACTCTGAGCACAGCACTGTTGGAAATAATGCTGTTGAAAGCTACAAGGGTTTATAATGAAACAACATTGTTTTAAGCTGCACAGATTTAGAATGACAGGATGCAACATACAGGTACAACCTTCAACGATCAGCCTGGCATTTACGCCATGCACTGCAGAGATGACAGGTATGGCTGGTACAACTGTCATCAGCCCCAACCAGACTCCACTGCAACCATTCAAAGCTTAATCCCTCCCCTTGCCAGCCCCTGCTAATGCTGATCCCTGCTTCCCAGCAAATGGAAAATCCCACTTTGTGAATTATTTTCCTTATGTGGAGGACAAGGATGAAAGCTGTGATCCACTCATGTCCTTCCTAAGCTTGGCTTAGGAATAATTAACACAGCCAAAGACCTGTGTCATACACGGTTATAGGTGCCAAAAGCCTCAAAGAGAAAGTTTCAAGGCACTCATCCTTTGACATGCTGGGAGCTCTGTAGCTCAGCAAATGGTTGATTAAGTATTTCAAAGCAAACATGCTGCATGTGAAAGCTGAACAAGATCACAATATGGGTGACAATTCTGCAGCTTTGATGTAGGCTGTTAGGAGAGATCTTTGCCTCATGAAAGGTGTTTCTGCTTCATGACACTCAACGAAAGAATATACTGAAAAATTCATAAACCCCCATCAATTAATAATTAACCAGTCCAGGTGTACTCACGACTTGTGGCATCAGCAGCATGGAGTGCTCCAGCCAAAGGAAACACGTGGCCCCAAAGTGACTCACTGCATTGACAGAGTGGCACCATGAACCACACAGCTTTCTAAGACACACTCCATGCCACTGTCACAGACTGCTCTGTAGCATCCCTTTCCCACCAACAGTACATATTCCTCTCTCCTAGTGGCAAAGGGCAGAATGAGGGAGGCAGCTCAGTTCTTGAGGCCATGGCCTCTGCCCATGTCTGTGAAGCAGCAAGCAGAGGAGGATCTGAATGCTCCCTCCCTTGTTCTCAGGCGAGATGCTGGCCTGCCTTTTAAATTGTGAATGGAAATGATGTTAAGCTATCTTGGTACAGTAAATCACCAGTGCAATGTGTTAATCCTCTGAGCAGCAGACTGCTACCCATGGACCACCAGATGCCTTGGGATCTGAAGTGGGAGCAAGGAAGAGGAAGCAAGGACACAGCTTTCCCTGTGTCACACACTCCACACGTCAGCAAAACTGGCAGCATCAGCACAGTCTGACCATGGATTCAGCAACTGCTACTTATGCAGTTCGAGAGAGGTCTTTGGAAGAGTCAGAAGGAACCAGCAGGACACATCCTCTCCACCAGCTCTCTGAATTGCAATGCTGTAGCAGGCCCATGCACCCCAGGCAGACCACTCTCTTAGTGCCTCTGCATGACAGGGATGCCCAAAGCTATTGCTCTCCTCTGGCCAAACTTCCTCAACCAGTCTTGCAGGCTTAGAGTCACACAGAATATTTCTATCACAATGTAAAATTCCCCATAATTCAAGGAATTACAATCTGCACCTATTACTTCACCAGACTTTTCCTTCCCACTCCCATTGGCTCCAGCACAAAGGTGACAAACCCCGTCTGCTGAAGAAGAGCTTATACCATTTTGCTTCTGTGTAGCTAAAATCAGCCCTGCTGCAGGAACTCAGTCACTTCCAACTGCAGCAGCCAGGGAGTCCTGAGGGTGATATAAAACAGCAGAAAGGACACGGATAATTCAGTAAGGGTTGACACTTCCCTCTCTAAGAGAAAACTCATTTGATGGTTCACAAACTTTAGGGTGACGTTAGACTCGTTGGTGAGAATATTCCCTGGATGTCGAGCAGCCCCTCCTCACCCACGTGCTGAATGCTACAAGACTGTAATGAATGTCTGTGCTTCAACAGCCGCATGAGCTGCACAGATTCTTGCCCATCACATCAGCAGCAGATGCTGGGACCCCATCTGCTTCACCAGACAAGGTCAAGAGATCCACCCTTGACCTAACTCCAGTCTAAACACTGCCTTTTGGATAGCTGTTTATCCCACAAACTGAGCTGATTCCAACTGGTGGCATGTGCAGGAGGTTTCTCATACCTTCCTTGCTGCTGGAAGCAGAACCTATGGGCACCTGCTGCCCATCTGCAGAGCACTGGTGAATCAATCAGCATGTGCCAGTGGTGTGACAAGGGCAGAAGATGCTCAGCACAGATCCTGTGCAGGAGAAGTGGACAAACCCCTGTGCTATATCCATTACAGACACCTACCACCATGCCCCTGCAACAGCTTTTGCCAGGCTGCAGGGCTGAGAAAAGCTGAGACAAGCAAACTCAGCACACAGCTTTCCAGCAGGTTGTGCAAAGATGCCTCCAGATTTATGTATAAAGATAAATCAAAGTAAATGAAAAAACAAAGTCAGCAAAACAAGGAGGGGAAGAAAGAGCTGCCTGCCTTTGCAAATGTTTTGCAAGCTGTTAAGAAAAGGGATGGCAGAGCACTTCCACTCACAAGGCATGTCCCTTCCGTCTGTGGCCAGAGAACTTCTGAACCTCACAAATCCCTCTGTAAGATCATCTGTGTGATGTGTACAACACTGAAAGGGCTTAAAAATTAAGCTGTCCAGCGGCTTTGGCCTCTGAACATGCCTTAATACCCTCTTCTTATGGCATTGCATAAGTATGCTTGAAGGCATGAGGGCAGCATATGCTGAGCTATGGCACCCCAGAAGAAACTGGTTGATGCAGCTCACGGTAGATCACTACTTTGTAAGCTGCAAGGAAATGCAAGCAAGCTAAAAGTGTGGAATTTCATACAGCAGAATCACCTGTATTTTGTACACATGACAAAAAACTACTGTTCAGTTCCAAGTAATTTTTACAGTTAGAACTAGCTCATCCGAATCATCATGGAAGAAAGATCTTCCTATCCACAAATCCTCATCTTTTGATTAAAAGCTTAACGGTAGATACAATTGTCATGGAATTAAAAATGGGCTTTGGCTTTTGGAGCTAAAGCAACTCGCATAAGGTGCAGCAAGGCTGCAAGATCTTGACACTCAGCAGGATTAGAGGAGATGGAATAAGACGTTGAAACGTTTCCAGTGGTGTCTATGCAATGGGCAGAGCTGGGGCAAGACTCTCATTTATGAAGTCATGTAGTAAAAAGTTTCCCCTTCCATGCTGAAATGTGCTGGGGGCCAGGGTCTCAGTTCTTGTCAATTCAAGCAGGGAATTTAGATTTTCTTTGTTTTTTCAGTGCCACATGGAGGGATTTTTGTCTGATGTCTATGGATGTGGCACCTGAAAGCATTTCACATCACAAGGCAGCAGCTCCTGATGGGCTTCACATGGCATGTTTACACATTTCAAGTCAAGAGGTCTATGTGCTGATGCTTGGCAGAGGTGGCATATTTGAGCATGAGAATATGTCCTGAGAGGAATGCCACTCCTGCAGGGAGATGTTGAACCAGAGGTGTTAGGCTCCCAGGCCACAATGCGCAGTGCTTCCTTCAGACGTCTTTGTGTAGCTGGCTCCATGGCGGAAAAAGCTTCATTCCCAGCTCTGACAACAGCTTGAGGATCAGGCCTGAGCAGTGAATGCAAAATTCCCTAGTTGGCCTCTCTGTTGATGCAAAATCAGATCTCCTTCAGGAGCTGAGACGATGTGGTGAAATTGATACTCAAGCTCCTCTGCTGCAACCCACACCATGCTTGGTAGGGATGATGATACAGGTGAACGCGTAGATAACAGAAGCTATTGATCCTCATTCACATGATGATCACTTTATACATTAAAAACAGATAGCCAAATTGAAGTAAAAACCATACTCAAAAAGAAACTCACCTGCCACAGAGAAGTAGCTCAAAATTGGGCAGCTCTTCTCCAAAATAAATACTCATGGTATGCTGATGTATGCTTTAGAGTTTGAATTGCAACACTGATTCTTCCAGTACCATCCTGATAGGTGTTTTTCTGTAGAAGCTTTGAGCAAAGAACTGGAAAAGCAGAGACTGTAGCCATGAAGAGCAAGGCTTTGGCTCCCCTTTATGCCAAACATCTGGGCATCAGCAGAAAATGAAGAGAGGGAATGTAGCGGGAGGTTACAGCTCCCACTTTTTCAAGGACTAAGATAGCAAAATTGCAGTGCTGCCCGTTACAGTTCATTTTGGTATTCATGAAGTTTAGATTTATCACAGCCAGGAACCTAAAGAGACTGCTCTCCTGGACGGGCTGATGTTTTTCACATTGCCTTGATGCAGCAAACTGTCTCACGAGGTCAGAGAGAAAGCAGTTTGTAGAATTAAGCCTCTAGGCAG
>JBCJKH010068829.1:0-13901 GCA_039877255.1 Loriculus beryllinus | reverse complement strand
CCTTTGGATGCAGCCCAGGATACGGTTGCTTTCTGGGCTGCAAGCGCACACTGCAGTCGGCTCATGTTCATTTTCTCTTTGGCAGTATGACGTTGATTCAGACTTCCTGCAAATGTGTTCAGCTCCCTTTTCAAAGCACAGTTGCCCATATAACCCAAATTGTGTTTGAGATTAGGACTGTTTAAAAGTCTGTGATTGTGTTAAATGAGTTCTTTCCCCTTTAATAGCTGACAAGGCAAAACGGGGGGAAGGTTCTGCACTGTTTTATTGAAATCAGTAGTACTCCATTTGAAGCTAATAGAGTTATGCTGAGACAACCATGGCACAAAAGCAGAATTGCGCTGTAGGGCTTGCAGGCATGTTCTTTTGATGCCCGTAGAAACAGTGGGAAAGAGAGATCTAACGTTTCTTGACATTAGAAGTAGAAATATGTGCAAAGTATTTTCCATAGGTACTGAAAATTGCCCAAACTTTAGACTTACTGTAATCTTTTGAAAAGCCTAGTTTCAAAAAGCCCTTATATCTTAAGCTGGGCTTTTTCAACATCCATTAAGGCAAGCATTTAATATCACAGGGTTCTAAATAGCCCGTGCGCCAAGAATGTGTTGTAAGGGTTGTTAGCTTTGAATATTGCTGCTGATTACATTGGTTTGTCTGGAGGTTCTTCAGAACTTGGAAGCAAGTGTAAGTCTCTTGCCCTGTCTCTTAGGTGAAGTACATCTGCTCAGCTATGGGCTGTCGCCGGTGGGATGATGATGAAACGGAGCAGGAAGAGACCCTTCTATTACACCGAACCCAGAAAACAGTCCGTGCTGTTGGGCCACGCAGTGGCAATGAAAAGTAAGTGTGTGAGTTGTCCAGAGACAGTCCAGCAGTTCTTAATACATATAAGGACTTGATCTTTTTACTCCCCTTAGACTAGGAATTGCACAAAGGAGTTTAGGTTGTTAACCAAAGGAATTCATGAGATGGTTCGCTACTACCTGACCTCTTTGCTCTCAGTGCTTTTGTAGATTGCCTTGAACTTGAATGTTCTATCTGATTAAATAGAAAAGGTGGGTGCACATATTTATTCCTCTAAATCAAAATTTACTTTCCTTGTCTTTGCACCCCTTTAAGCAGTTTGTCACTGCTCTACTGCACAGGGTAAATGTCACTAAGGTTTGTTCTAACTCTGTACAAAAGGAGATGGTTTAAAAGTCTTCTTATGACCTACTGATTCAGTTGTAAATTCTTCACCTACTCATGGTAGCTCTCACTTTTCTATACTTGATGCCTTTAGCTTTCATTTTAAGTTGGTATTTCAACATGTATTCAGTCTTCTTCCTTTTTTTAGCCCCATTCTTAAATCCACTTTGTTCATTTCACAACGTAGGTGGTCTGTTCTTTGCAAGCTGTGGAGACTGTGATTCAGTCTGTGACTTCCCCGATGCTGTCACTTGGAAGTCTGAATACATCAAGATTTCTATAAAAACACAGACATGTATCCTACTAAAAAAACCCAGCAAAACCCACTTCATCAAATACAGGTTTAAAAGTCTGGTTGTCATACAGAGATGCAATAACAGCCCAACAATTTAGTGGAAAAATAGTCATTCCCTGTTCCCCTGCTCCCTCTTCTGTCTGCAGCAGGGTTTGACAGGTTGTGCATCTGTAGAGAGAACCTAATCAGCGCTCAAATAGATTGGCAGATGGGGTGTGTGGAAAGAGAAATCCTGGGTCCCGTGGCTCTTGGAGACTTGAAAGTGAAAATGTGCTTTTCCTTGGTGCATCTCTTTCAAAACCATAGTATCACATCTTGTGCACCAAGAACAGAGATGCTTTCCTGGTGACACAGTATGGCTGCTATGGGATTTACAGGGAGTTTAATCCAAAGAAAGAACAACTTCTAATAAACCAACTGAATCTAAAATAAATTCTTTAAGGAGGCAGTTTGGGCTTCTGGTGTTTGCCAGACTGGTCCTAAGAAACTTTGAGCCCCAAGCGTACTGTTCAAGAAGTATTTTCCCCCTTGTAGCTGTTCAAGACGCAAACTTGCCATCCTTTCCCACCTGTATCCTCTCTACAATGCTGGGCTGTATCATGGGGGAAAAAAGAGAAAATAATTATCCTTCCTGAGAATAATGTTCAGTTTCTGTCCTAATTTCTTGGTTTAGAAAGATTACAGAGCTTTTTGGCTACACAAGACAACCGTTCCTTATACCGCTGTCCTTCTTTTTTGGTGTCAGCCTATGGGGCATGAGTGCTCCTGGTTTCATGAAGTGCCTGTCCAAGATCTCCTGTGTTAGACTGTGTGTGGGATTAAGACAACAGAGAAGCATTGTCTTTCCCTCGTTGTGAAAAACCTTACATTTCAAAGTAAATATGCTTTAGTAATGAAAGGAAATATGTCTTGTGTAGAATGCTGCTTCCTAAATCATAGAATGGTTTGGGTTGGAAAGGGACCTTAAGATCATCCAGTTCCAACCCCCCTGCCATGGGCAGGGACACCTTCCTGTTGCTACATGTTTTCCTACTAAACAGACTCAACTGTACTACTCAATGATTTAAACTGCCCTCTGCAGATACAAAGCTTTTAATGCCACTGGACCTACTTCGCTTGCTTTTAACTCTTCATGTTGAACAAGAGCTCTTAGCTTGTTTGGTTTGTATTTGGGATTAGCACTCCCCCTCCTGGTACAATTGTGTTCATTTGACAATCTGAGAGTTTACTGTGAAAGCATGGGTAAAAGACAGGTAATTCCGTTTGAGTCTTCTGAATGGAGGATTTGAGGCTGCCTTGGAATACATAAGTTGTTTCTACAAAATCTTTCTCTCTTTCTATAAGGTGGAACTTCAGTGTTGGTCACTTCGAGCTGCGCTATATCCCAGATATTGAAACCAGAGCAGGATACATTGAGAGCAATTTTAAATCGAATATGAATAAAGAAGAAACAAAAATCATTTCAGATGTGGATGAGCAGGAAGCTATGATGAAAGACACAGTGATAAAGGTCTCAGTAGCTGACTGGAAAGTGATGGCTTTTAACAAACGAGGAGGACATCTGGAATGGGAATACCAGGTAGGGAAAAAGATGCAGTATTAAATGTTGTAAAAGCAGAAGTTGTGCAGATGTTGTCTTTTATCTTGGGTTTCAGGTGCTTTGTAAAGAGCACACATCTGCTTGCACTTCTGTTAACTGAAAATCTGACTTTGATTCGCTACATCTGTTAGAAAAACTAAGAAAAGGAATTAAGCATATTGGTTATCATTAGTTATATATAATATCTAGTTAATACAATATTAATGTTCCAGTTCCCTCTCTCTTCTTCAGTTTTGCACTCCAATTGCTTCTGCATGGCTGGTTAAGGATGGCAAAGTAATTCCAATCAGTCTGTTTGATGACACAAGTTACACTGCAAACAGTGAAGTACTGGAAGATGAAGAAGATCTTGTGGAAGCTGCCAGAGGAGCCACAGAATCCAGTGTTTATTTGGGTGAGACATAGACTGCAGCATTTTCTGTAGTAAAAGGTTACTCTTTGTTGAGGTAAAGCAGATCTTTCTGAACTGGTAGATTACAGTTAAGAGGAGCTGTAACGTGCAGTTTGATACTCTGTATAATGAAGGCTCTTTAACTTAACCCACATTGCTTTATAAAGCCCCCAGATTTAACATACATATCCCAGAAAGGGCACCTTGACTTGATATAGAGATTTTGACAAAGTAGAGATGTGTTTTCATCTCTTCCTAGTCTGATCTGGTCATCTTCGCTGTTGTCATTCAGAGGCAAGAGTTCTGTGTACCTGTTTTAGAAGGTACAGTACACCTTTGACTATGGCAAAATTAATATCTATGAGTATTTAGCCTCAACAGGGATAGTTAAAAGATTCATTTCTTTTTTCCCATTTTTCCCCCTTTTTAAAAAAAGAAACCTCTTAAAACCATAAATCTTTTCCATTTGGATTCCAAAATGTTCACTGCTTTGTGCTTTCAGTACATTGGAGATGATAGAAAGTCTTGCAACTTTTAAATATAGGGTTGTAGCTAACAATCTAACTGCTTGATAAGCAATAAGCAATATCTCCCTCCAGCCCACTAATTTGTCACATTGATTTTTTTCCCTCTACGCTGATTACAGTAACTTACCATGAAGAAATTTCAGTTACGGTTTTGTGTGACTGAGTTTTCATCCAGCTGTCAGAATTCATTTGATGTGGTTTGTGATAATTTGAAATAGAGTGGCCCCAGGTCCTCCTTCCTCTCTGGGACATAAACGTGCCTTGGTTTGCTAGTACTTTGTTTGCCTTAGCCTTTTCCTATAATTCTTTACACCTTGTAGCCTTCCTCTTAGTGGTTACACAAGATGGAAACCTTCTTGGTAATGGCTGCTGAGCAGTAAAGTTTGAAAGAAGTCTTACCTATAAAAAGCCCAAGGTGCTCTATAGCTCTCAAAATTGCTGGAATTCTTCTGTAGCATCAGTTCTCCAACAGTGAAAATGAGATGTTCTTATCTCTTGCTTTTTGAGAGCAGAGGGAACATACTGCTTGAATTCACCCACCCTATTAAGAGTCAGTATCTCAGGTTCCCAGAATATAAAGAAATATGTTCAACCATGTGTTTTAACTGGACAGTTTTATTCTAGGCATGAAGAGAACTTAACCTTAAAACTAGTGTGCTCTCTGGTTTATTGCTCAGGTATGTACAGGGGCCAGTTGTATCTCCAGTCATCTGTCAGAATTTCTGAGAAATTCCCCACCAACCCAAAGGCTCTGGAGTCCAGGAATGATAACGCAATTACTCCACTTCCCAAAATCAAATGGAAACCTTTAATCCGTAAGTAACAATTGAGAGTTTCATTTGCTGTCTTAACTGTGAAAAGACAAGACATGGTTCCGATTTCCAGTGTGTTTCAAACTAGTCCAGTGTTTCCAGCTGTAAACCAGGTCAGGAACTCTGTGCTTTATTAATTGTTTATCCTTTTCTAATCTAATGTTTAATGTGTTTTTTTCTTGTACTGTGGATTTGACAGGATCTTTTTTAATAATGAAAGGTTGAGCCTTCTAAAAGAGGAAGAAGTTTCTTGCAGTGATGTAAATATGATTGAATTACTTGTCCAAAAATAGTATTTTGGCAAGGGGAAGTGGTGATAAGTAACTGTTAACTTAAAATCCCCTTCTTAATGTTTCCTTGCATTAGCTTTGATTCCGACAATCTGGTCCAAGAGATGTTTTCTAAGATTATGCCATTGGAATTCTCATTAAAATAGTATCAAATAATATACATATTCAGCTCAGAAAACTGTCTTTTCTATGCTTAGATTCTCCTTCCAGGACTCCAGTGTTGGTGGGATCTGATGAGTTCGACAAGTGTCTCAGCAATGACAAGTATTCTCATGAAGAGTACAGTAATGGAGCACTTTCAGTTCTGCAGTATCCATATGGTAGGTGGAAATTCCAAATGTTGAAGTGTTTCAAATAGCCTAATTTGCCCATTTATTATCTGTGAAATTCAATAAATGGCCATTTGTTTGATCTTAATGTGTGTATCTTTTTTATCATTTAATGAGCTAGGAAATTACTGCCTAAACTAGGACAGCAAAATAGTGTGTGTACAATTAGTGCCACACAAAGCACTTCAGAGTGCTGGAAATTGCTGCTGCAGAGGTACTGTGTGTACTGCCATTGCCGCTAGTGGCTGGTCCAAATGGAAGAAGCTTTTGAATTTGTTTTTGACAATTTGATAACAGTCTATAGAGGCTCATCCTGGCAATATAAAGTTTTCCATATGGAAGATATTCTGGTTTAAAGCTGTGAGTGGTCAGGCCTTCCAACGTGGTAAACTTTGATGTGAGACCTACTTGCCATGGAGTCCACAACCTTGATTAACTGAATTTACTATGTGCCATTTAAAGTTATGGGGCACATAGACAAAAATACCCCTTGTCTATTGAGAAAACCTGTTAATGAGAACACAACATGGTTTTGTAGTTACCTACAAGTAAAAATCTATGCCCTCCTTGTGTCTTTTATCCACAGATAACGGTTATTACTTACCCTACTACAAGAGAGAAAGAAACAAACGTAGCACCCAGATCACTGTTGGGTTTTTTGAGGATACAAATTACAAGACCATTCGTAAAAAAGATCCTGTTCTGCTGCTTCACTGGTGGAAAGAAATTGTTGGCACCATTATCTTTTGCATTGTGGCCACAACTTTTATTGTGCGCAAACTTTTCCATCCCCATCCCTATGGCAGAGTAAGTATTTGTTTCTGAGTTCTAAGTACAACAGGTCTTAATGCAGCCTTTCCTTTCAGTTTTGAGTGTGCAATGAGTAGCAGTGAGTTAATAACTACTGAGATGGCAGAATCAAAAGCCTAAATTTATTGTTTAATCTCTCCATGAAGGCTGTCAGCTGCTATGTATAATTTGTTTAACTGCTTCAGCAAGCAGATTAGACTGCTTCAGCCATGCCTGGTGTCTTTGCAGATATTTACGCTGAAATTAAATGCCATCTCTAAAGAGTACACACTGGTGTCAAATACTTAAGGAATTGAACGTGTTTGGTTTTTGTTCTTGTTTTGGCCATCCTTACTAGCTGCGGAAGGAATCTGAAACACAGTGTCAGACTGATAGTAAATATGAGCCCACTTGTGGAGATGTTAAAGAGAGCAGCTGGAGTGATGTCAAGAACTCTGGATATGTGTCAAGGTGAGCTCAGTTCAGCACAACACGTACAGGGCTTGTAGTCTATGTGGAGGGAAGATAAGGTGTTCACTTGTTCTTTTGTAATCTAGTCCTCCAACATCTCAGGATGATTGGCAACAGGCATAAAGAACCCTGTCACCCGTTATTGATAGGAGATTGCACTTATGATTAGTCTAAGCAATCCTGGGGAGTCTACAGGATCCCTGTGATCAGAAATGTTGCTGTCCTATTTCGTACTGATACATGAAATGTAAGATTGATTCTTGAAGGTTATGAGCAGTGTTTACTCCCTCTGTTCCTGTGTTTATGGATTAAAGTAGAAAAAGGCAATTGCAGATGGAAACATGATTCTCTGAAGAAAAAGCAGACTATATTTGGAACACACCTTTGCTCCTGCTGTGAAGGAGTTGGTTAAGACAGAAAGGTGTATAGGGGAATGTTATGATACTCTGGTTAAGATATGACCATCTCCTGAACATTTGCAACTTACTGCAAGTAAGAGTTGGAGTATGGAAAATGAGGAAGAATAGGAAACATAATGAGATTTAAGACCAGTAATATTGCAGAAGGGATGCTTAGAAGACTAGTTGCAGAAATAGGTATTTGGGGTGGGGTTAAAGGCACATCGTGCCTTTAGAAAGTACTTAGCTGACACCACTTCTTTTAGGTATAGAAACTTAGGCTACATACTCGTGATCCGTGATCCACGATCCAGTATGTACCTAATACTCTGAAAAACGTCTTCAGTTTGTCATGTGCATGTGTAAAGGAACTTGCTGTTTATGCCTTTAGTCAGTGTCTATCACAACCCAGCATCTCAGTCCATTTCTTAACTAGGCAGCCATCTGGTTGCCTCAGTGGGTGAACAGGAAAAAAGAAAGAAGTGCTTCAAGTCGATTAACATGTTTTGCCTGTACAAAAATATTTCACTCTTAGTCATGAGTTATTTTTCTATCTATACTAATGCATTTTTCTTGTCTATCCTCCCTTCATCTCCCAGATATCTAACAGATTTTGAACCAATTCAGTGTCTGGGTCGTGGAGGCTTTGGAGTTGTTTTTGAAGCCAGAAATAAAGTGGATGACTGCAACTATGCTATCAAAAGGATCCGTTTACCTAACAGGTAATGAATGAGTTTATTGAGATACAGAAGTAATGAATGAACGGTGGGATCCCATCCTACACTGAACCATCTGTTCCTGAACTGATGTCCCAGATATTTCATTAGGATGAATGACATACTTTTTAAGGGGGGGGCTGGCTTAGTTTTGGCACCGAGTACTTGGCATGTGCAATCACAGCAGAAGGGTGACCTGCCTGGCTAAAATACTTGCATAGCAGGACACTTGTGAGGATGCTGCGGCTACATGGGAACTCCTTTGATTTCCTTGATGAATAGAGCCTTTGATAACAGGACCAGTTATTTGTAGCACTGTTAATTTGCTTCTCTCCTTCCTCTCCTTACCATTCCTACTTCCCTTCTCTTTCTTTTCTCTCTCCCTCCCCAGCTTTTCTGACTCCACTTGTCCATTTGTTTCATTTTCCGGTCCCACAACCCCTACCTTTTCTTTCAGTCATAGGTGGTCAAGCCAAGCTGCTGAATTACCCTACACAGAGCTTGCAGCAGTTCCTTTTAGTGGGAGATGGGAGACACTGCTTCTGGATATCTCAAGTTAGAACAGCAACAGGCAGGCCAGTAGAGGGAGGGGGTAAAGCTATCAAATCTAGAATGGCTACTTTTTTGAATGCATTAAATAAGTATGACTATTTAAGATTAAAGGTTTTGTTCAGAAATTTAAGGTAGCCTAAATTCTTCTTTTCCAAGTATATTCAAATCCATTAAATAAAACCATCTGACTTCATTTGATCCAGTTTCAGTCTAAAGAAGAGAGTTTATTTACCTCAATAAATAGCAGGCTACTTGCTTTCCTGTGCACAGAATGGAAGTAGTCTTTATGCAGTCTCCTTATGTTATGCCAAGTACGAAAGAAATACTAAGGTATTGCTGTATGTCTTCTTTTGTGTCAGTGTCTTCTACATCCCTGTAGGCTATTGCTGTTTAGTGGTGTTTTTTCTATCCTGTAAACAGCTAAGAGCAAAATGAACCTTTTCTTCTCAGTTTTGCTGCCTGTACTTTGAAAAGGGATGACTAAATACTTAGCCATTATGAGCACACACTGCTCCTCCATGCTTCTAACCTAAAGGAGTTACTCTGGGGAATTTAAGACATAGCTTTGATTAAATTCCTTTGCAGAAGTTTCTGTACTCCTCTGTTGCTTTATGTGACCACGTCTCTATTTTTCTCCTCACCCCACATTGTAGGGAACTGGCTCGTGAAAAGGTGATGCGGGAAGTCAAGGCCTTGGCTAAGCTTGAGCATCCAGGTATTGTGCGGTACTTCAATGCATGGCTGGAAGCTCCACCTGAGAGATGGCAAGAAAAGATGGATGAACAGTGGTTAAAAGATGAAAGGTAATTCATGGGGGTTTTTAACAACTGAGTCTGAGGTTGTGCATCAACAGAATTGCAGAACTGGTAGATGATCCAGGAAGATGGAAAGACTGTGTAGGAAAGAGATGGTTATTAACTTACTGTGTCAACCTTTCAATTCAACAAGGTACAAATATTTCATTCTTGTTGCATAGTGTCTCTTGATTTGTCACAGAACCATAGAATAGTTAGGGTTGAAAGGGCCTTAAGATCATCAAGTTCCAACCTCCTGCCATGGGCAAGGATGCTTCCCACTAGACCATGTCATGCAAGGCTCTGTCCAGCCTGACCTTGAGCACTGCCAGGGATAGAGCGTTTACCACTTCTTTGGGCAACCTGTGCCAGTGCCTCACCACCCTCTTTGGAACTTTCTGGGTCCTCTGTTGTGTTCAGGTCCTTCTTTCAGCTTAGGAAGCATCTTGTTTCTAATTTAAATTCTGTCGTTGAATCTTTGGGTGGTTGGAAGGTTGGAGCATTGCTACTGTGATTCAGTTTTAAACTTCAGCATCTCTGTCCTCTTTGTTCCTTTGCGCTGCTTTCTTCCTTTTTGTTGGCTTGGTTTAGATGGATCTGATTCAGTACTCCAATGCTGCAATGAATTTATTTTAGCAGAAACAGGAGGGATAATCAGAGTGACTATTTCTAAAGCTTGGTAGGAGTAGGTTAAAAATGGAAGACTGGATAAAGGAGTTGGAGGATGCTAAGAGAAAGGAAAAAGTGGGTGTATTTTAGCAGTTGAAGAATGAGGCCTAATACAAATAATAGTAGTCTCATAATAACATCTTTACATGCCTAATGATTTTAGAGTACAGTGACCTTTATATTTCAGGCATCAAATTAACATTTTGCAGCTGTAATTCTGCCAAGGCACTTTAAATAGTCATTGCAATGCATGTTCTATAGGACTGAATTTTTTCCAGCTGAAGATAAGCCTGATTACACATTGGGAATCCAGGCAGCAGAGCTTGCCAGATCTTCCTTTATCAACACTCAATGAGAAAACATTATCCTCCTAAGAAAAATGCATGCCAAATCCTTGTTATTAGTGATTCCCACCCTTGGGAGTCATTTACCGTTAGGGTATGACACTGTTCTCAGAGGTAGCAGTTGTTAAAACCTGGGCTTCTAAACATGCATCTTTAGTGAAATGAAGTTCTGTAGTATTGACCTCTTGCTTTTGTCTTCCAGCACTGACTGGCCAGTCAGTTCTCCCAGTCCAATGGATGTCCCATCATTTAAGATCAGAACAGAGCCATTTTCTACAAAGGAGCACGTTGAAGTTATTGCCACTTCGTGGGAGAGGGTAGGGTCTGTGGGAATACCCTGTGGTCAGTTTGATTCATCTGGAAGCCAGTTTTCCCCTCTGGAATTTTCTGAGGCTGACAACAGGGACTTACACCGATCAGAAGATCCACTCTTGAACCTTAAGGACAGTGTCCTTACTGGCTGTGATGTAGAAGACAGCACTATCAACAATAACGAGCTGTGTGACTCCTTGGAAACATGTTCCTCGGCTGTTCCTGTTGTACACCTGAAGGAGGGAACCTCCTCTTCTATCGTGTTTGAGGATTCTGGTTGTGGAAACGCTTCTAGTAAGGATGATAAAGTCGGTGTTTCCCGCAGTGAGGGTCCTTCTGAGGAGAAGCCAGAAAGTACAGAGGAATCTGATAACAAGAAATCTGCTTCAGGAAGTCTCCTCTCTGTTTCTCCACCAAGGCCAACAAGTTTAAGCCTGGACCTTTCTAAAAATATCACAGAAAAAGTCAAACCCACCTCTCCAAAGGTCTATCTTTACATCCAGATGCAGCTCTGCCGGAAAGAGAACCTTAAAGACTGGATGAGCAGAAGGTGCATGATAGAGGAGAGGGAAAGGACAGAGTGCCTGCAGATATTTCTGCAGATAGCTGAAGCGGTTGACTTTCTGCATAGCAAAGGATTAATGCACAGGGATCTCAAGGTTTGTATTCATAGGTTATTGTGGGAAATGGGTTGGGGTTTACTGTATTTTTTGGCTTGATCATCACTGAGTGCTTGAACTTCCCAAATTCTGGTTGTCACTGGTTATCTCACTGCCTGTGTCCTATAGGCAGACGTTCTCAAGTTTACTTTGGAGCTATCTTTGAGATTATCCTTGGAGCTGTCATTGAATTATCTGTGCCTAGAGTATCATACAAAGGTCTCTAGTGCTTTAAAATTACCCAAAGCACATGGATTGACTCAAATAGCATCACAGGGTAGCTGTCCCTCCACTGCCTTACAGACTTGAGCATCACCAGTTCGAAGTTTGACTGCTTCTGATACAGCCATGCCAGGCTGTTCAGCTCAGTGTTGAGATCTGCTTTAAACTGGCAGATCATGAGGCTGTGGATACAGGTAATGTGATTTTTGGGTGTGGGAATAGCATGACACTGAAGACAAATCCTGCTAAGATAGTTGACTCTTATCAGTGACCTCAGCTTGAGTGTTACAAAAACTGAGTTAACATCTGTACCATAATGTGGAGGTGCAGTGCTCCAGGAAATAAGCATTAATCATTCCTTATTGCAATTAAAGTCTTTCTTACAGCAAGACTTCTTGTACTTGGCACACATCGGTTGCATTTGGTTTATGGCACTTTTAAGTCAGGTTCTTTATACAGGAGTGTTCATTGCTGAGCTCTGTGGCAAAAAAAAACCCTATTTTGGATCCTGTTTGACCATTTCAAGTGGAGCAGATACTTGGCAGTGTTGAGTGCAGCTGGATTCAATGATCTTTAAAGATCTTTTCCAACCTAAATGATTCTGTGAGTCTAATTCTGGTATTTTCCATCTTCTTTCTGTAGCAGTACTGCCGAAGAGCAGCATGTTAGAGAAAGTAATAAAGTATTATTGCAGTAAGATCAAAGTGTAAATTGTCTTAGGGTTGAATTCTGAGTCAATGCCAACTATCACAGTGTGGGTTTCTGAAGGGTATGTAAGCTTCTCAATGTGTGATAACATCCAGACAGTTAAGACTGGGAAAGCTGGTTTTTTACCTCTGGCATTTAACATAACCGAAGTCAGGAGTAACGCTGTACCTTTCCTTTCATTTTGCTTCTGATCCTGTGTTAGTGCCTAATCTTGGTGAACTTCTAGCACTGGAAGCATCAGTATGTGTTACCAAATACCACAATTCAATTGAAGAGCGCAGCTAAAGTTAATCTTAGCTCTGAGAAATGGGTTGCTTTTGCCAAATGGTGGAGAGGTAGTTCCTGTTTCTCCTTCCTGCTTGGAGGAGGAATTAGTACCTCCCCCAGTGGAGTTAATACTGAAATTATAACTGCTGTTGCTGCTTCTCAGATGGTAATCATTTGGTATTGGTAGAGATGAAAGATAATGCCATTTTAGATGTGAGATCACTGAAAGGATCCTTCAAAGTTGAAACAACTCACAACCCATCCAAGTATTTTCTTCTCCATCAGCATTAAGCAATTCCCTGGAAGCAGTTATCTGTCAAATCTTTAGTGCTTAAGAAACTGACCAAAAAAGTAATTAAATCCTCACTAATACGTTGCTGGGCATGTTCATAAATAACCTTTCTTAACAATACTCTCAGTGGTGACTCTGGAGTCTTCCCTCCGATCACTGTTCAGTAATGCTTACGTAGATCTTCACTTAAAACTGTGGTAGTTCAGTCAGCACTTGCGTACCCTTTTGTTGGAACAGCTTAAAAGTTCAATGCTGGCATCGATTTGAACAAGAGATTTTATTTTGCTTACTTGGTATAAACAATTCTGAAGAAATGCTCTCCCTGAATGAACAACTTCCTGCTTCAGAAAGCTTGCCATACGTGTATATGTGTTATTCTTGGATCCCAGAAGTTTATTTGTCCGTTATGTATTAATTTGATCAAACCAACAGCATATTTAGGGTTTTTTTGTAGTTTTCAGAAGCCCCTTGAAACAGATCTCACCTAATTTTGTAATATGCCCAAGAGATTGGTCATCCATCCAATCCAGCACTAACAGGCAAACAACCTGCAAAGCTGTTTTATCTTTCCTAGAGGCAGACCTGGCTGATAGCAGAGGTCACATCTTGCTCCCGTTGGCATGAACAAAGCCTGTTTGGTCTATGTGAAAATAAATCCATATGCATGCATATAAAAAGCTTTAAGAATATCTTTTAAATATTGAAATGAACAGTGCACATTGAGATGCATTAATTGGGCTCCTGCTCATCAGAGGTACCATATGAACAAGGAGACAGGAGTTTAGGCAAGCGGATAGGTCACAGTTCAGATTCTTTTGAAGTACAGAAACAGAAGTCTTGTCTGTCAGGTGAATCAAGAATAAGCTCTTGGTCATGCTTGACAGCTCAAAAGAAACTATGAGGTTCATAGAGCTCCAAGAGCTGTCTTAGATGTATTTTGCAGCATTAATTGAATTAAATAGTGGTGTTCCAAATGTATGAGTAACTTACTCCTGTCTGTGGAAAAATGGGAATTCTGACTGAAGAATCAGGAAAGAACTATATGCAGATAACTAAAGTAGAGGGTAGTTGTATTCTTTTGATTTAAATCAGAATTGCAGGCACCTGCCTAAGACTTCCTTTTCCCAATGTGATCTTGATGGCTAATTTTTGATGGTACTTTGCAAGAGCAGAGAACCTAAATCTCTCCTGTTTAAATCTGAAGAAGCTCTTCCCTGTGAGGGTGCTGAGGCGCTGGCACAGGGTGCCCAGAGAAGCTGTGGCTGCCCCATCCCTG
>JBCJKH010068828.1:368-11282 GCA_039877255.1 Loriculus beryllinus | reverse complement strand
TTTGAACTCTGTTCCCACAGAGAAAGAGCTAGGGGAGAAATCTAATGCTGGACAGATGCATTACCATGCGAGCTTTAAAACGGTGCTACCCACATAGCTCTCGCTCCCCTCATTCTCTCCTGAAGTCCAGGGTAATGATGTTGCTGTGCACCTTTCTCACCACCCTAAGGATGTTAACTCCACCATTTCTTGGTCACTGCAGCCACAGCTGCCCTTGAGCTTCACATTTCCCACAGCCTCTCCCAGTTGGTGAGACCAAGGTCCAGCATAGCACCTCATTGGCTCCTCTGTCACTTGAAGAAGGAAGTTGTCATAAACTCACTCCAGGAATGTTCTGGATTGCTTATGTCCCGTTGTGTTGTCCCTCCAACAGGGATTTGGGTGGTTGAAGTCCCCCATGAGGGCCAGGGCTTTTGAAGGTGAGGCTGCTCGTTGTCTCATACAGACATTGAAGCCTCATGAAGATGAGGAAACATTTCCTGTCATAAGTTCTCAGTTAATTTATGGAAAGTATCAGCATCTAACACCATTTGATTTGCCCTGTGTTATCCAAGACATTGACCTAAGCTTGGCAAAGATATCATAGCCCTTGTAGGAGACTGAAATCATCATGGACTGGCATGTGAAGCTGGATGGGAGGAGCTATAAAACTTCAGGTGGCACTGTATGCACACCGATGTTTAAGTAGCTGAATCATGCCCTAGTTTGCTTGCAGAATGGCTCACTCTGTTAATTCCCATCAGGTGAGAGATTTCTGGGAATGTAAGTTGACGTGCCCTCCCCTCTTCCCATCCCCTATGTTTTTGGCTTAGTTTATGAAGCATGCATTTCGTGTTGGTGTTGTATTATCATGAACAATTCAAGAAATAAAGACAAATAAAGACTGGTTTTGAAATTTGACTTCTCTTAAAAATATTTTTGTACTATAGCGCTAGCTAATCAAATCAAAACTCTTCTGTCGTTTTATGTTGTAGAGCTTTTTGACAACTACATGCAGCAGGATGCACATGAGTTCTTAAACTATCTATTAAATACAATTGCGGATATCTTGCAAGAGGAAAGAAAACAAGAGAAACAAAATGGTCGCCTACCTAATGGCAACATCGACAATGAAAATAACAGCCTGCCAGACCCAACCTGGGTTCATGAAATCTTTCAGGGAACATTAACTAATGAAACCAGATGTCTTACGTGTGAAACTGTAAGTCTGTATGTAATTCATAAAATGAATTCTTCTTTGTTTCAGAGCTTCGTATTTCCTTATTCGTTTATCTCAACAGACTAATGTCCTAGTTTTTTCTTTAGAAATCTTATGTTCATATGAACATTTGCATTTTTTCTTTGTTACTGTGAAAATTTCAGCAACTCATTCGTGAATTGTAGGAAAAGGGTTATGTCAATATTAGGAAAATGCTCACTTGAATTTTTGTCAGTGTGATCATAATCGACTTCCCCTCTACTCCTATGAGATCCCACCTGCAGTACTGCCTTCAGCTCTGGGGCCCCAACTCAAATGAGACATGGACCTGCTTGAGCAAGTCCAGAGAAGGCCGTGAAGATGATCAGAGATCATCTTCAGCCTTTCAATATTTAAAGGGGGCCTCCAAGAAATCTGGAGTGGGACTTTTTACAAGGGCGTGCAGTGACAGGACAGGGGGGAATGGTTTTAAACTGAAAGATGGGAGATTTAGATTAGGTATTAGAAAGAAATTCTTTACTGTGAGGGTGGTGAGACACGAACAGGTTGTCCAGAGAGGCTGTAGGTGCTCCATCTCTGGCAGCGTTCAAGGCCAAGTTGGACGGGGCTTTGAGCAACCTAGTCTAGAAGGAGGTGTCCCCGCCCATGGCAGGGGGGTTGAAATGAGGTGATCTTTAAGGTCCTTTCCAACCCAAACCAGCTATGATTTTATCATTCTGTGAATTTCAAAATTCAGATTAGAGAATGCTAAATTGATGTATCCCAAGAGCAATGAAGCCTGCTACTTGGGGATGTGGAGTTCTCAGATTTAATGTCATGATGACCTACGTCATGCTTAGTGGTAATAAGTATTGTGATTCAGCTTCCACCAATTTCTAGTTTTAAATTTAAAGTCATTGGAATCAAGAATCTATGGTTGGCTTTTAGCACTGAGACAGTAGACTGAGATTCTCAAAGAACATAACTTAATGTGCAGGAAAAATAATGCTTTTTTATAGGTCTTTTCACAGAAATTCCGATATTAGACCCTGAGAAATAAACTACTCATTTGAGCAAGCTATACATAATTTTATCTGGAAATAGATCTATAATAAGAAAAAGCCTATATTTCAGAAAAAAAGGTCATAATTGAATTTTAGCAGCTTGAGAAAGGGAAAAAGCAGTACAACTTGAAAATCACAGTAATTCTGTTATGATCTATGCCTTAGATATAAAAAAACTAAATGACTGTATTTTGTATGACTTCATACCTATTTTGCTTAAGTTAATTAGGTAATGAATGTATTTCAGCATGACCTTGGGCAGGAAGAATTAATCAAATTAAATCTGTATGTTTCACATGCAATTTTCTCCATCTTCTAGAAATACCCACCTCTCTTCTATTTCGAAGAAAATAGCTTCCTAATGTCATATATAATGTAACTGCAGACCTTAGCAGATCACAGTATTTTGCGTAATTTAGGTGATGATTTCTGGCTATCATATTTTCTTTTATGGTGGGTTTCACCTCACTAATAACTATCTCATGGCAACTGTCAATTGCTTTTCTTTTAGTTCTTGAACTGATCTTTTTTTTTTTTCCTTCTGGAAACATGAGTTTAGCTTAGTCTCTTAACATGACTGACATCATTACCTTTCCTTATTATGGCATCATGAGTTACTGCTGTCAGGATTTTGATCTAGATACAGTCCTTAATACAATTTTTAAATGCTGATATGCTCTTTGCCAGCATACTTTTAGTTACCAGGCCTATCATAATTTTGAGTTTTACTAAGATGGGTCAGTTCTGTTTTTCTGTTAGCTATTGCTAAACAGAATACACCATGTCTGTTTGCCACTGTGCCTCCTTGGACAGCTGAATTTTAAATTCAGTGTTGTAATGCACATGAGGTTTTAATATATTAGGGCCTTTGCTTTCCAATAATAATAATTTCAATTTCTAATAATCTGCAAACTATTTTATTAGCTTCTGTCTATTCAGTATATCAGCTTGCTTCTAATTAAAACACAGTGACCTGGAAATGAGCACTTAGAAATAGATTTAGGCACATAAATAAGTACTATTGCTGTGAATACTATCTTACTTTCAAATATAGTGAGCGTATATGATTGTTTCAATGTTTATTGGAAGCTGTTGGCATTTAGACTCGCTCTGTGTTAAGAAATATAATTTAAATGTCAGGAGTACTTGAATGCAGCTCATGTGGAAGATTACACAGCAATAGCAGATGAATTAGTGCTTTTTAATGATGAGACAATAACCTTAGTATTTTTTTATTTAAATTTGGGATTTAATGCATACTTAAATGTGAAGCGTAATATATCTTTGCTCTGGGTGAGAATGCGTATCTTCTAACTGGCCAAACCTACTCAGTGTTCCTAAAAGCACCATGGCAAGATTGTACTAATTTGAGTAGCGCTGAAGAGCTTCTTTCCAGGACACACAGTCTCAGCCCATCCTTGTGATAAAAAATTAACTGATTTATGCTCAATTTAAGTATGGACAGTGGATACAAGGAACATAGATACGATTCTTTAACGAAGATTTGTGTTGTGGGTCAAGCCACAACATAAAGTAAATGTTACAACATGGACTGTAAGTTGCCTGTACGCACTTTTAATGTGATTTTGTGTTATGATGCTTTCTCCCTTCCTGGATAGAGGTAGTATGATGAAGTGAATGTTACAGATTTTTGTGGCTAATTGTTAAAAATGATCCAGAGGTTATTTGGTTTTACAGATTTATTTCACACAATTTAAGGAAATTATAACAGTAAACCAAAAAATAATGTAATTGACCACATTGAGGTTAAATCTGTAACAGATAAATGTGGGCAATACTTCTACAGAGAAAAACAGGAAATTGTGTTAGGTCAAAAGCACCAAATGTATCAATAATGTTTTTCTACAACTGGTGGTCTTGCTCTTGTGTACAAATGACTCTACAGGGCATAAAGTTCTGGCTCAATTGTACTCTGGATTGAGAGAAGGCAATAAGGAAAATCTCAGTAATCTCTCTTCTGGGAGCACTATAGATGCTTTAGAAGTGTTAACTATGCCCTACTTTTTTCTCTCTTCTTTTCTTTTTTTTTTTTTTTAATAAACCCAAGATAAATCATGTATTTTGTTTCAGCTTCATTTAAAAATAGTTTCTGGTTTTGCACACATGGGAGCCTACAGTTGCAAAACCTTTTTTGTCAGTAAGGTGATTCACATTGCTAGTGAAATTCCAGACTGAAAGAGATACAGATTCCAGGAATTGTAGCCTTCTGAGTTTTCTGTTCTTTTTGACATTGGTTGTCAGAGTACAGCTGAGCTGTTTGAGTGCAATTATGTCCTTGATGTGAGAAGAACATACCATCCCCTTTAGCCAGGATACTGGAGCACCCAAGTTCTTCACAATTATTCAGATACTTCTGTTAGGAGCATTCAAATGGCTGTTTCTGCAAGTGATGAGATCTTCTGACCATATCCATCTTTTCTTCATTCTCTATATAATTAAAAATTATATATAGCATTGGTGACTTCAGTCTAAGAACCTTAGTGGTGCTTATTTGAAACAAAGCCTCTGCAGAAGCTGGGGGACAGGCAGGCTGGTCAGAGTGGAGGGTGACATTTTTGTTTAATTAAAGCTGTCTGAATTAATGTTAAAAAAGTACTGTTCAAATACTAATGTTCAAAACTTCTGAATTTTTAAGACTAGCAATTTCTAAATTCTCAACATAGATGGAAAAAATCCACTTGGCTGTTCTTTCAATGCAGCCTTTAATGATTCTTCATGATCCTAAGTGCACAATGGACCATCTAATCTTGAGAGAGGTTCTTTAATGGGGCATTATCTCTAAGAATGGAAAAATTCCTTTTGTGAATTTCTGGTTTCAGTACCAGTCTCTCTTTAACCAAGTGCAACGCATCCCTTTCATCTTCTCCATCTCCTCCCTGCACTTAAAGCGTCTGTGTGAGATAAAGCTGCCACTGAAATCTTTGTTGTTTTGTGGAATTTTTTTTATTAGACCAAGAGAGGAAGAATTCTCTAATTGCATGTCTGAATAACACTGATCACGAGTCCTTAGTTCCAGCTGTCCTACCTGAAGACTGCAGCAGAGTATTTTCTGGAACTGATGTGTTTTTTTCCTGAGCCATTCTTAATCCCTAGGCTAAGATGACTTCCACCAGAGTTCTTAGTGGTATGAACTTAAGTTTGGTAATTCCAAAAGCTTTTAACTTAATTTCAGAAGGTTTTGATTTGCCGTGTGGCATTAATTCTCAAAAATAGCTGACTATCTGTATCTATTTTTTTTTTCTCTCCATGTATGTTGTCCTTAGGAACTGTGTGTTTGTTATCTCTTGATAAGAGATACGAAGAAAAAATTCCCAATCTCTTTTTATTCTGAGTTGTAAGGGAACAGATCTCATATGTTTTAAAGATCAATTTACAGTAGTTCTCCAGTAGCTGTTTAACTTTGCCTGCTTTCAGTCAACAAACTGCAGCCAGGCATCTTTTCTAAAAGCATGTGCTTTTGTGCTTAGGAGTAATAAAAGGGAGCGAACATTCTCAACAGTGGCATTGAGTATCTCTATAGAGGAAACACTAGCAGACAAAAGTTAAGGCTGCAGATTGCTGTTTCCTAAACCTTTTGATAACATAGTTGGTTTTCAGGACAGCTGTGGATTTCATCTGTCACTGTTTTTCAGGATTGATGATGGAATATATTCTCTCCTTCTAGGAATTTCTTTTTGTAAGAAATAGCTCTGTACTATTCTGGCCCTATCAGACCCAAGTCCCAGGCTCTCATTTACTAACTAATTTGCTATCTGCTGCTCATTTAATAGTGTGAATCTAACCAGGAAGAGGCTTCAAAGTATTTGTGCTGTTTATTAAGGACACTATGACATGCAAACACACAGCCCTCAGTGGGAGGGGATCATAAGAGAAGAACAGCAGTGAAAGTGCTAAATAGAAGATGATTGTGTTCTTTTGAAAAGGGTGAGGTATACAAGGAACTTGGCATTAATATTGTTGAGTTGTAGTCACCACATAATGGCAACTGGCATTACATGCCCTCACAGACACATACACACTTCCCTCTTTCTGAACAAAATCAGAAACAGATCTAGCAGATCTCTGAAATAGAAAGGCCACTTATAACAATTTCTGAAAGGCTCTTATAAGAGAGGCATTCTGTCCATAGAAACTGGTACTGAAACACAGAGATAAATTAGTGTAACTTGGTTTAACTATAATCTGTTGGTTCTTTTCTCATGCAGATAAGCAGCAAAGATGAAGACTTCTTAGACCTTTCAGTTGATGTGGAGCAGAATACTTCAATCACTCATTGTTTAAGGTAGACACAAAAATCTGAATTTTCATAGTTTGTCTTTTATCTTTAACTGAAAAAGCAGAAGTAAAACTAAAAGCTCACAATTCTAGCTTATGTAGACTTAATATTATAAAGTTATGTTTATAAGGTAAATCTTTTTATGTATATTTCAGAAAACAAAATGGTATCCGTAGCATTTCCTGTTTGGTTTTTTTTTTTCATTCAGGGGTTTCAGCAACACAGAAACTCTGTGCAGTGAATACAAATACTACTGTGAAGAATGTCGCAGTAAGCAAGAAGCACATAAAAGGTACATTGGATTCCAGGAGAACAAAAAATAACCTGTGCATTTCATGAAAATACTCTTGATTTCCTTGTGTGTCTGTGTATGAGGCAGGGGGAGAACGTTCTTTTTCCCCTCAGTTTTTCTCACTCTTCCTCCGCTTAAGGAAAACTTAGTTTCCAGTTGCTGTTCAGAATCAGTTTGATAGCACTTTTTTTTCTGATTCAATCAGAATGAGACTTGTAATTTTTTTTGCTGAGTTTCTGGTTTCTTAAAAGTGCACAGTTATTTGTGCTAAACTTCTGCTTCACAGTGCTCTTGAAAAGCATCAGGAGCTCTGTAGAAGCCTGAAATTCATTATATTTAAAACCAATTCTTGTCTGCCTAATAATCCTTTTAGTCTTGCTTGCACCTTTGGAAAACCTCTGATTTTGTGTACTGTGTGATATTTATTATCTGGGAAGGTATTTGGTTGAAGGGGTGGGAACACTGACATGCTCTACTGGTTGTACCACTGATTCTGGTTATTTGGTTTAACCATAGATTCAGCACATAGCTTTGGCATATCTCATCTGCAAAGTCTGCCTTCACACATTGCCAAGCTTACTAATTGGTGTGTATTAGAGGGTTGTGAAGCCAGGTCTGTCCTGTTGATTTTCTGTTGCCTGAGATCTTTTACTGTGTGGGGGGGGTAATCTGATTCCTGGCCAACATAAGCTGTGTTGATGTAAATCTGTACTGTAGGCACTGCCATATTGGCAAAACACAGCTTTTATCGTTTGTGCTCTTCATGTGGGGCTTAAGTTCAGTTTCACTACAGTCATTATTTTCTTTGATCCCTGTAACAGGGAGCTTATCTGTGATAATGTCTACTCAGTTAGCAAAGGTGGTCTAGTGGATCTCTTCACCAGCGAGAGAGCTATTCTCACAGTTACATTACAAGAAGAGGACTTAATTTTGAAAAGAGAAATAGAGCAGAAATTATATCTATATCTCAGTAATACAATAAATTGTAACTCTTTAGAAAAACAGTTCCTTCTGTCATCTTTCTGCCTTTTTCCTGCTTTTTCCATTTCCTAGTTCATTTGCAGGCCATGGAGAAAATTTGAGTCTAGCAGGGTTTTCCTACAGGTTAGTATCAGCCTGAGTTTCATGAGAAAAAGGAAAGGAAGGTGAGTTTTCAAGGATTTTGTCCCCAGGCCCCCTCTCTTTTGAGAAATGTATAGACATAATTCCTGATATTCCGAAAATATGGTCTCAGTAGACAAGTCTGAAACCTGAGCTGTGTTGTTGAGATTGCTGAGCTAGTTTTCAGGGCTGAAATTCATCACAGTGTTGATCTAAGATAATCAGCTGTGCTGAGAAGCAAGGCACTCCAGCTTGGCCACTCTTTTAATGTGGGCAGATTCATTGCCCAGAAAGTGGAAGTCTGTTTGCTGCCAGGCAGCTGTGGTTGGCTGAGGAGGATTTGTAGGCACTAGTGCGAGATCTCAATACCTCCAACTAGGGAAAGGGGCCAATGTTCTCTCAGTAAAAGTAGGTAATCTGGCTTTGACTGGCATAAAATAATGCTGCAATATTTGTACAAAATTACTGTGCTAGAGCACAGCATTAACTAGTTTGGGTAGAATGAGGTATGATGCGTAACAGTGTGCTTTTTATATCCCTTGGGGATGCTAAATGAATGGCTTGATATGAAAACTTGGAGTAATACATATGCAACAAAGTGGCGTAACAACGGTTACTTTAAAAAGCTTGTTTGACTTGACTGGTTTGCTGAGTAATTGGCCTGGAAAAGGGTATCTGGAACAACTTTGTTGCAATACCTCCACTGTATACCAGTTGGGATCTGGGTTTTGCCTTTGGGAACTCAGGAAAGCTGTAGGTAGGTGTGTTTAAAAATGAAATTCTATGCTATATGGTCATTATGTCTAAATTACTATATGGGGTCATTGTGGCTGTTATAGCGTATTGTTCTAAATGCGTTTGCAATTCTCAATTGTTAAAATCCACCTTTAGCAACACAGGACATACTTGTAAGCAGCTGAATAGTTGAGCTTCTTTTAATGCTTGCAGAACTATTTTAAGACTTCAGTATGACAGGTTTCCTGTTTGTTGATATCAACTGAATGTTTTGGATGGATATTAAAATACTGTTGGACGTTGGTTCGTCTTTTGGTTTGTTTTTCAGGATGAAAGTAAAAAAGCTGCCTATGATTCTAGCTCTCCATTTGAAGAGATTTAAATACATGGATCAGCTGCATCGATACACAAAACTCTCTTATAGAGTAGTTTTTCCTTTAGAGCTTCGTTTGTTTAACACCTCAGGAGATGCCACCAATCCTGACAGAATGTATGACCTTGTTGCTGTGGTAGTTCATTGTGGAAGGTAATAACTCTCTTTTATGCAGGCATATTTGTGTAGCATAACTATGTTTAAAAATCAGAACAAAGCACCCACTGCCACATAATTCTAATAGCATTTAAAGACATCTTAAATGAAAAGGTTTCTTAGGAAAGAAAGCACTGTGGAAAGATGACACCAATCCTGACGCCATATGGCTTTGCTGCCATGATAGTTCATTGTGAAAAGTGATAATGGTGTATTTCACATCACAGATTTTTGTATGAACTTAACTACTTTTAAAACCCCCACAAAACTTGCAGTATCATATTACTCTAATAACATTAAAAGATCACTTTAAAAACGTTTCTTAGGAAGGAAGGCATTATGGAACAGATTCCTTTACGAAGCATTTCCTTTAAAGTGTTTTCTTTTGAAGGCTTGAGCAACGTTTTATGAAATATATCCATATATTACTAATTTTGTTGGTTACTTTTGTTTCCTTGCTTTGGAAATATGACTGTTAGAGTTGTATTTGATTTTGCTATGTTCAACAAACGTTCTTGTGGCTTCAAGTCTTAAAAACGGCTGCTCTACAAACTATTTATTGAGTAGATATGAGCCCCGAAGATGAAAGTGATAGTTTAACATCTAGAATCACAGAAAATGTATGTTATGAAGTCAACTACTTAAAGCTCAAAGCGGGGCTAACTTTGATATTAGATTGCACCGTGCTCAGTCTTGTGGCTAGGAATGCTGATTCACTGCCTCTTTGGGCGGTTTGCTCCAGTCCATCAATGTTCTCACTCACGCCTCCATTCCTCCCTCCATAGACCTAGGATTACAGTAGAGCTAAGGTGACTACATCTCAAGTTGGCCAGGGCAGTTTTGGAAAATAAGCCTTTGTGCCATAGTTTTCTAGGACTCTCTTGTTCTTGATCATAGGGAAAATCTGTTCTGTCCATATCTGACCGTTCTGTCCAATTCTGACCATTTGTGTTTCCCTCATTCAGTCTGCAGTTTGGTGACTGCATTCTCAGAGCCATGGCACAGAACAAGCCTTGTATTTATTGAGTTATGCAATTTGGTACACAGGCATATCCCTCATAAGTGGCAACCTTCCCTCCCTGACCTAGACATAAAATTTGTATGAGTGCTTCTAGCCAGTTCAGGCAGTTCCAAAACTGCTTTAAGTAGTCCTCCGTTTTCAGTTGTAAGGTTCAGCTATTTCAGAAAGTGTGTTATTTCCTTACTTGAAATCTGATTAGAAATAGGGCACCATTAGAGTTGGGGTTTTTTTCTGTCATAATTGTGGAGAATTTTCTTGTCTGCCATAAACCGAAGAGCTGTGCATTGTAACAGTTTTAGTTTAATTCTGAGCCCTTCTTCTTGCTGTGAGGATTCTTGGGAGTTCTAAACTGTCAGTTTAATTCAGTTTTTGCTTACTGTGGGTCAGATAAAAAGGTTTCTGATAGAGACTGTAGATGAAAAACAGCAGCTCTGCAGCTTCTTTCTGAAGATCAGAAATAGTTTGGGATTTGTTTTTTAATTTCATTTCTCTGTCTCCTCATTTATATTTTCAATGCCTGTGCTGTTTATTCCTCATTTGAAATTATAATCCTTCTTTTAACACAATATTAAATGTAGAGATAAATAGGACCTTTTTATGAAGATGATATATGTGGAGGGGAAAAAAGGAAAAGCAGAAATAATTTGGGATTTGTTTTTTAATTTCATTTCTCTGTCTCCTCATTTATATTTTCAATG
>JBCJKH010068826.1:0-13155 GCA_039877255.1 Loriculus beryllinus | reverse complement strand
ATGGCTAGTTTGATTTGAGCTCCTCTACTTCATGTGTTAGAATAAAAGGCAAATAGATATTCCCTATTGATTTATTCTTCAAAAGATAAAAGTGACAGATATTTTTTAAGGATTTCCATTCATCCATCATATTAGATTTTTGATCTCTGAGATTATCCATTGTATCCCCAAACCAGAGAAGTTAGAGTTGAGTGATTATGATACTTAATGTGTCCTCAGTTATTATGAAAATTTCATTTTAGATTTTTCAAGGAATTAAAAGGCAACTTAAGTTTACTTTTGTACACTGTGTTTCAGAAAACTTTCCTGCTTACCTTTTCTATGCAGGTCACACAGAGGACAGGAAAATGGTTAAACTCCATACACCAAATACAAAAGGGTTCATTTTATATGATCAACAAGTAGGAAGTTATTTAGTAAAATTTACTATATCTGTGAATATGAAAAGCATTTATTAATATTTTTATTATGAGCAATGTAACTTTGCTGTAAAGTTGTAGGCTTTCTGTGTAAGTCATAGAAAGCTTTGATGTGTTTCAGGTCTTATTGTCATACAGAATAAGAAAGACTGGTTCCATTTCAGCGATAATGAAGTTCACATATAAAAGTGCTTGCTACTCCAACCATATTTTGATGGACATATTTCTTTAAATAACTTCCAGATACGGAGACCTTTCTGAAGTGAAATAGCTTAACATCATGATTCTGACTCTGGACCAGATCCTAAACCAGGACGGCATTGCCTGGAATCAGGCACTTAGAGGACCTAGCTTTCTTTTATTTAGTTCACAAAATGGACACAGTAGAGAAAGAGAAAAAAACTCCTCTGATATAAAGTGTAAGGAAACTAAGTCATGGAAATTGCATATGCAAATAAATATACGATATAGGTTCCTAAAAAAAATAATGTCACAGACATTAAACGAAGTTTTAACGTAGCTTTGTGTCCTTGGTCTCTACATTTTGTTTTTCATCTTATTGTCAAGAATACGCTGTTGTAAACCATGACCATGGAAAGCACTTCAGATTTAAAGCGCTGCAAGCACATCTTAGTTTGAGACACTTGCACGTTCGTGAAAAACATCCGTAATTCTTTCTGGTTTCACAAAAAAGAGATTATTTTTCCAATGGTCTATATCTGAGTTTTGAATAAAAGCTGTTAGTGTACATGGTGAATATTTTGTGTAACACTGAATAAAATTTATTCCAACTTTGAATGAATAAAAATGATGGTATTTTTGTGATTGATGTGCACTGTCTGCTTTTGCCCATCTCCTTAAAATTTCAAGTTGTTAATAGTAGATTAAGGACCTCAAATTTCTACCCAATGGGATTGTAAAGTATAATTGTTCAGTCTGGGTCGTAATCTGTCAGTGTTATAAGTTTTTACTTTGGTCAAAGATGATTCTAAAGAATACTGTGAAAAGCCTGATGTTAGGCAACTAAACACAGAGATTTATTGGAGCTCCATGACTACAGCACTGCATAGAGAATTTAATTTCTTGTCTTCACACAATTAAATACTGGGTTTAGGGTTACAGCAGGAGTGAATGAAGAAGATAAGAAAAAGAGGCACCTCTCTGAGCACTATGGACCTTCACTCCCATTTGAAACCAAGAATTTTTTCAAATTATTGAACCTTTTTTCAATTACAAGAAGCATTATGAGAAAGCTGATTTTCATGGCATTTCTGCATGTATAATAGAAATTAGTTATTATAAATTTGCAGCCTCAAAACAAGTAAGATAGCTTAAATCAGCAATAAATACATTTCAATATTTTATCAAGTCTTAGTCCTAAATAATTATAATTTACTCAGCATCATTTTACTGAAGCACTGATTTACTTGTTGTTCATTTTTCTCATGTAATAACAATTTCATATTGCACCAAAGAGTAGATGTTTGATTATATATTCAAAGGAGAAAGCTGAAGTGAATAGTATCAAGGTTTTCTGCGTACAGCTGTGCTATATGATTATTTTCATCTTAGAAACAATTTTTCCATGAGACCTTTAAATCCAGAGATTTCTGTGTTCTCTAAGTTTATGGAGTATTTTTCTCTACAATGAGAATGTAAATGAAGGGGGTAAGAGGAATTAAAGTAAATGCAACTCAAACATTGATGTAGCCAGGACAAATATTGCACAAAGTTAAAAATGTCCTTGGAGATGAATGAGATTGTATGGAAATCATATGTGAAATTGCAATGAGATTTTCCTGAAAAATAGCAGATGTTTTAATTTCACTTTTTTTTTTTTTTTTTTTTTTAATCTCAGTTTCTTGTGGAGAAAAACTAAAATGGGGAAATAACTTGGTACATAGCACTGTGCACTTCATGTTACTTAGAAACATGAAAACCCACTCCAATTTCCTATATTATACAACAGTTTTCTGCAGAACAATGAATTATAACTGCTCTGAAGTTTCTTATGGAAGATAACATTTCTTTCCACCTGCTACTACATGGATAAGATATTTTTTCATTTTGAATCACTGCTAACATTATCCAACATTCAACATCCCACTATGCAAAAGCATAGTCTATTGGTCTCAAGTAAAGTGAGCAGAAAGCGATCATCCATAATGCAGTCCTGCAAAAAAAATACTCTTTCAGGAGCTGCTGATTTTGCCTTTATTAACTTTAATATGTGCATTTGAATAGATTCCATTGTGCCTTCTGGGCTCTTGACTGGGGGATTTATCCAGTAGCCATTTTGCAAAATTCCTGCTACTAATACTATTTTAACTCAGGAGAAGCTGGAAGAGTTAGACGTGATCTGAACATACTCAGTAAATTATGTTCTTGCAGAAACTTAAGTAGCAAAATGTCCAATTCTAAGGCTTTTCCCAGGAGACTGGTACTGGAGTAGTCAGTTAGAAAAGACCACTATTATCTCTATGCATTATTAATATATCTCTATTACATCTTTTAGCTACCTGAGGAAGTTTGTGTTTCAAATGTCACACAGTATTTTCAATAAACCTGTACTTTACTTGATTTTAACTCCTAAGTTAAGTTTGGCATACATAGAGATTACTATGGTATCTAGTATAGTTTAGATACTAAACTATCTAAATGGTTTCTTGAAAAGCTGTCCATGCAGCCAGCACCAAAAAGGATCTACTCATTGATCTTCCATGGAATGAAACATTTTTAGAAGATCACTTTGGAACAACTCTTTCAGGGCATTGCATCTAGAATGTTACTTGGATTCTCATTGTCAAGTCTGGGTGAACTGTGAATCCATGGACTGTAGCAGCTAATCTTGGACTGTCAATTGCTGTGTTTTGAAAGTAACATGCCAAACAGAGGAATGATGCTGCTTACTATTTCAAGACTTTCAATACAGTTGACTTCAATGTTTAGTAACAGATGATGAGGAATGGTTTTATTTCATGTCATGGTTTAAACCCAGTTTCTACTGCCCCTGCTCTTTCTTTCTTTCCCCCACCAACAACCCCTACCCTCGTGGAGGGATGAGGAAGAGGATCGAAAGAATGTAACTCCTATGGGTTGAGATAAGAACAGTTTAGTAACTAAGGTATAACACAAATCACTACTGCTACCACCAATAATAATAATGATAAGGGAAATAACAAGGAAAGAGAATACAGCACCTCACCACCCACTGACTGATACCCAGCCTGACCTGAGCATTGATCTAGCCCTTCCGGGTAACTGCCTCCAGTTTGCATCCTGGGCATGACATGCTGTGGTATGTACCTCTTTGGTCAGTTTGGGTCAGGTGTCCTGTCTCCGCTTCCTCCTGGCTTCCCCTCCTCCCTGGCAGAGCATGAGACTCACAAAGTCCTTCGTCAGAGTAAGCATTACTGAGCAACAACTAAAAACATTGGTGTTATCAGCGCTGTTCCCAGGCTGAGAGTTAAAAACACAGCATTGCACCAGCTACTGAGGAGAAAAATTGACTGCTACTGCTGAACCCAGGACACGACACTCTATAGTATTTGCTGACACACAGTGAGCTAGCCTAACTACAGCTCATTTTCCTTATATGAACACATTTTTCTCCACAGCCAACTAGAAACCACCTCAGTGAGCTCCCAAATGTCGTGTACCCTTTCCCCCTTCACAAAGGAAGCTGACTTTTTAGGAGAGGAAGAAAGAGTTGGTCAGATATAGCAAAGGCACTGTAAAACTACAGCCCAGTAGTGACCTCTAAGCACTGAGCCGAACACTTTTTTGGTTTCACTTTCAAAACTCCCACAGGAAGAAAGAAAGCTCTCCTATCTCAAACAGCCGCTACTAGTTCCAGCTTGCTCCTAATTTTTGATGGGCAAGGTTGGCACATTCTGTAGTTCAGCACAAAGCTGGAGATGTTCTCCTTGACTCCTGTCCCACAGAACTTCCATGCGAACAGGAAAGGTCCAGATAGTGACCCAAGATCATTGCTGTGGGGCTGAGCACATGACAAGGCTGATGATTACATTTTAGAGCCACTCATGAGGTATACAGAGGAATTTTTGTTCTAGTCAAAGCAGAGGGAAACCACTGGAGCTCCATAGTCTTAGATCTAAACCCCACAGTCATCGCAGGGAAACTGAGTCACATCCAGAGGAAAACTGAAGAAGCCACTTCAGTTAGTGTCCAAACAAGGAAGCAGTTTTATCAGTGCTTTAGATGAAAACCATGATCCAGCTGGTGACATCTAAGTTAGTTGTCAATATAGTGTATAATTAGTATCATTGATCCAACACCCCTGAGGACATCACAAGCTCTCTGCAAGTCAGTCAAGCTGCTCTCACCATTTACTATAGCCGTCTATAACCATCACATGCACTCAGCACAATTGTAAACCCAGAAGCCTACTAGCTTAGACTAAGGAGATCATAAAATTCAAAGCACTAAGAGCTTTTGACAGAACAGATGACTATTTGTAAACAACGTAACCAGAAACAGGTAGACTCTCAGTTCTCAGGGTCAAATAGCTTCCATTGCTGAGAATTATACAGCCCATTACCAACCAGACAAGCAGATGCAAACTACTTCCTTGTGACCCATCACATAAACCTTCACTAGATCACCATTGTAATATTTAAAGTTCATAAGCATTATGTCAGCGAATTATGGTTTCATGCTACTCTATGATTGCATTTCTCCTAGAGGGATGGGTCTTCGATTTTCAAGCTCCAGAGGTAGCTCTTACATTTCAGCACAGCAACCCGCTGGGGATTTATAGGTACTTCACAGGTATTTAATGAGGCTTACACTGTGAATGATCCAAACATCTCTTGTTCATGGAATCCTGAATCACATCTAGTAAAGTTGATGGAGCCTGAGACACCTTTAAAGAAATACCAAGTGAACTGAAATAATCAGCCTGCCTCTGTCCCGACTTTGCTGGTGAATACAAGGCATACATATACACAGAATCAACAGTCTCTGTTTTCCTTCTGTTTCCTCAGTTTCGTGGTGCCTTCAGGCTGGGCAGTCATGACTCACTCATATATATGTAAGGTTTTAATCATTCTAATTTAATTTTTTTTTAATCTAAAAATTTCATTTTCTAGGGGAATAAAGTAATATGCATGTGCCTCTGCAAACATGTACAGTCTAAACAGGAATATTTTGGAAACAAATTCTCCCTTCACAGCAGGAGCCGTCCTGCTGTTCAGCAGATCTTTTTCAAGTTTAAATCTACATATGCAATTGATCTACAAAGCCTCTTTTGTATCAAACAACTTTTTCACGCTGTAAATGCTTGAAGAGTGCTGCTGCTGATTGCTGTACCCTTTGCTGTTGGTGAAATTTGGATCATGCTCATAAGGGACAAACACCACGAAAAGGGGCAGGAGGCAGCAGACTCACTGGAAGAAGCCCTATTTTATACTTCTGCTTCTTCCTAAACATTACCATCCAGTCATGACCACAGTCAGGTTTCTGGAATAGGAAACCCTACCAGCAGAATCCAATCTGTCTGTTCTACATAAAAGCTAGTTTTAGCCCATCACTCCTGAAGGCATTTAACTTCCTCATATTCTTACTTACGAAGGTTTTAATTATTCAGACTAATTCAGAAAAGAAAAAACAATTTTGTTACCCCCTCCTCTTTTCTCATATCTCCATTTTATGTATTTTTCAAATTTTTTTAACTGAAAGAAAACAAACAAACAAAAAGCTATGATATTTAGGACTGTGTGGCCATGTCAATGGTACTGGCACTGAGAGCTGTGACCTTCCTGTTCCATGCTGTACGGTGCAGAGTACAAGTTAGGAAGAATAGTCGCACAGAAATCTGCCTAGTATCATGTCTTTTGTCAGTAAATACTGAATGCAGTGCTAACAAGAACATATGGCTTTGCTCCCATTACTTGACATAATAAATACTTCACACTGGAGTTACTTCCAGCCTTTTTGAATGTAGGTAGGCAGCAATAATCTAGCACTTTCACTTAAAAGATGAAATTAAACTGTCAGAAATATTCTCTCTGTGCCAAAAGTTACATGGAAGCTCATTGACAGCAATCCTCACTGTTGCTCACCTCACTTGCACTGGGCCAATGGGGTTTTGCCTTCACTTTTGCACTTTGAGTTAAACAGCTGTCAGGTTTAACTTACTTGTAGAAACTAGTGTGGACCAATTAGTTCCTACTGGGAAATTCAGAGCTACCAGTCAGAGGGGTAAGTATCGTGAATAGGAGAGAAATGCAATCCAGTAAAATCACAAAGCAGCTTCAACTTTTAGATCTTGTGACCCACACTTGAGAAAACAATAAACAGCCTGCTGTAACAGCCAAGGGAGGAGAAAAGCAGTGGTTCTGTGCTGTGATGAACCAAGGAGCTGCAAACATTGGAGGTGCCTTGATGAACAGATACATATGATGGAACACTCCGAGTAGTTTAAAATCACCATCTAAATTTCAAGGCTTCCTCAAATATTATTTGTTTGGTTCCCCCCCCCCCCCCCAATGGAATCTAACACTACAGATTTATTTAAAATGTATTAAGAAATGACACGTGTTAAGTAATAACACTTTAAGTAGGGTGTTAAGTAATAAATTTGGGGGAGCAAAAGAAACCCTCCCCTTCTCCAAAGCTCTTTCAGATCAACACACCTCAGATTTATATACCAATTTTTACCTTGGGTGAAAAGTTCTGGGTTATTAAAAGAACAGAAATTAGTCCCTGGTACAGGCTGACATCAGAGGGGTCATGCAGTCCTTCCTCAGATACTGTGCCCAGCAGAAGATGGCTTTCCCTGGTAGGGAAGGCTCTGAGAGTTGAGTTCAGCTCAGTTTGGGTGCTTCACGATTCTGCTCTTGGTTGGTAAGTCACAGAATCACTCTATTATAGGTACTGTGCATAAAGCGCTTTTCCTTTTTATGTATGACATCCAGTACTACTTAAGCAGTTATTTGGACCATTCTGTCCTGCCAGAACAAATTTTCTCTTGTACGTTCCAAACAAAAAGATCAGCATGCCAGTACTGCTCCAAACTAATGTCTCTTTGAAAAGGCTTCCTTAGCTGAAGGAAATGTGGAAATACTTATTTGGCTACTTCCATACTTTGACTAGTACTCAGAAGAGGTGCTGTGTCTGCCTGCCGCCACCTGCTGTAACTCTACCTTGTAATCAGAGGTAGCTTCATTCTTCTTTTGGTCTCACAAATTGAGGCATTTTAAAACAACCTGGACTTTAAGTCATCCGAACTATCTCAAAATGATGTTGTTTAACATTGGAATAGAAATGTAGGCACTATACTGCATTGTGCAAACCCACATTGTCCAGGAAAGAATGAAAAGAGCTGATCTGGGCAAAATAAACACTGTCTACCTTATCTGCAAAAAGTGTAAGGCTTTTGAGAAGGAAAACAGTACAGTGCTCGGTTGGGAATCAAGAAGACAATTGGATCTTACTAACTCTGTGGAGAAAAAAAACAGCAAGGACTTCAGCTGAGACCAAACTTATTCTGTTTTTCAGTCCTGTGCTTTCCTAGATATTTCTTTTTTGCCTGAGCGAGGCTATAGCAGCCAGTTGTCCCAGAAGAGGATGACCAGATTTAAACATCAGTCATTCAGCCCTAGCCTACTATAGACCACTCACTGACTGGTCATGAGCTAGGAAACAGCATCATCTCAACAACCTCAAAATGACTTCTTGTACTTGAAAATACTTTGTCATGAATTTCCAGGCATGCAGTGAGAGGCACCAGCCAGAAGGCTTTTCACCCCCGTAGGAGCTGTGTTTTACTTCACCAGTACCCTTATTTAAAAATACTTACTTCAGTTTACTTCAGCAACAGAAAGATACTGCCACTGCGATACAAATTAATATATGTCCAATAGAAGTCCTATAGATAACACCAAGAAAGTGAAGAAAGCATTCAGCTGTTCAACTGTTTTCCTACTCCCACACTGTAGATGTAACATTTTTTTGTGTATGTTTTCTTAGAACATTTCTTAGAGTGAGGTAGGATTCTGGAGGGTGGTAGAGATGTATTTGTTAACTGTTATCTGTAAGATAAAAGCAATGCAAGAAATGTGAATAACAAGCCAGGACAGAAATAGACACTGCAGATCCTTACCTTTCAGAGTTGCTTTCTTAAGTACCTTCATTGCGTAAAGCTGACTCGCATCAGATCCTTTGATCTTCCTCACTAGAAATACCTGTAAAAAGCAGATAAACACTGAGCTTCCAGTTACAAGTCTTGCTGCACTTGATAGAGGAACAAATGCTATACTTCAGGAAATCTAACGAAAATTGTTAGCTGAAAGTATTTCATAGCTATCTCACCTGCAATTGGCTGAGCTGGCTCTGGAATTTTTTCAACTTTAAGCCTTCACCGCCTCACAAAGAGTATATGTTCAACATTATTATTTGCCCTTACACATTCAATTGAAGATGGGTAAATAGTCAAAATCAGGGCACACACTTCTCTTTATATTCCGAACAGCTTTATATAAAAATAAGTTATGTCTCATTTGTGCTTAAGAATGTGCAGTGTCTTAAAATTGCTGCCATCAATTAAATTAAGGAAAAAAACCTCACACAACAATTTGTTGTAATTTATGCCATAAATCATGAATGGTGACTTGCCTAAGATGCAGCTGAAGCAAAAAGCAAAAAGCTGAAGCCAAAAAATCTGTTTGTCCATACTTAACAAGAAGTAGGACTATGATTAACAAATATGCTATAACAAAGGTAGTTTTCCCTGTTATAGCCTCCTACAATATATCTTCTGACAATGTAAATTTGTAATTGAGATAAAATTGTAGCTAAAACTGCATTCTCTTTGTTTTACTCCATGCAGCTCTTTCTTATCTGCCCCTAAGTACATCTGAGCACTGGAGGGGCAGTGAACAAAGGAATGGGTAATTTAGTTTGGTCTTCATTAGACTTTCAGTTTTTTAAGAGCTGAAAATAAAATAAACAAGTTTTTTAGCTGATTCCCAGGACTGACTCTGTCTGCTGAGGTCAGAAATACCAGACAACAGTGTCTCTGTTTTTATTTCAGCACTTGTGTTACTGGACAGAAACAGAAGTAAAGCCAAACACAGAAAGAAATACAAGCCCAGGTACATAGCATATACTTATAAATATATAAACTAACAAAGGCTGGATGGAATTGTGTAGCTCATTAATGTCTACTTGAATTACAAAAATCCGTGGCAATTATTTTATTCATTGCTTGTTCAGGAACCATGCAGCTTTGTTAACTGTCTTCACCCAGCATATGAAAAGCCAAAAAAAGAAAGGAGGAAGTCTCTTACTAGCAAACCATTTTCAAATTGAAAAACTCTTCCTCCTGAAAAAAAAATACCTGTAAACAGATTATGATTCTTTTTAGAACACCCTTTGAGGAAAGCTTTGTGGGAAGGGAGAACAACTTTCAACAAGCAGGTAGAGAAGCTGAAAAAAAAAACCCAAACCAATGTAAATCTCTCTGAACACTTTAACCAGGGCTTTCACATCTGACAGCATCACAGCTAAAACACTTCAACAATATGTTCTGATACTTTTTTGGTAAGACTTTCCTTCTCAAGCTGTTTCCTGTACATGAAATACAAACAGTTCCTCACCCAAGCAGCCCTAACTAGCTGAGCTTGGGCATACATTGCTTGTTCCCATCTCCTCTTTCCTAGTTTGTTGAACATACAAATACTTCTGATGCTTATAACTGTAGAAACAAATGATGAAATCTGGATACAACAGGAACACATATGACTGCTACAGGAATGCTGGGGAGGAACTATTTGTTAGGGATTGTAGTGATTGTAGGGATTGTAGGGATTGTAGTGATAGAACAAGGGGTAACAGGTTAAAACTTAAACAAGGGAGGTTTAGATTGGATATAAGGCAGAAATTCTTTACTGTAAGGGTGGTGAGGCACTGGAATGGGTTGCCAGGGAAGTTGTGAATGCTCCATCCCTGGCACTGTTCAAGGCCAGGTTGGGCAAAGCCTTGGGTGACACGGTTTAGTGTGAGGTGTCCCTGCCCATGGCAGGATCTTAAGGTCCTTTCCTAACCCTGACCATTCTATGATTCTATGAAGTGTTTTTCATTAACTTTCACGATAAATTAAGATCAGCTGCTCCAGCATTAACAGGAAGTCAATTCATTTAGAAGTTCAGCTAGACAGAGAAATATTGGGATATTTTTCTATCCAGACCAAGTAAAATATTAATTTTTCGCATTACACTGAAAGCAACGAGCAAGTCAAAAGCAAGCTTTCTCAAACACTAGATTTTCACAGCTGTATTGTTATTCTGTAAAAATGGTTATGGAATCTTTGTACAAAAAAACAACCCCAAACCCCAAACATTTAAAATAATTGTTTTAAGCTGTACTGCACATGGAACAGCACAGCATGCTGCACCTGCATAAATACTATCTTGCAGTATCTTCCATGCAATCTTGAAAAGCATGTAATACTCATATCACTGTAATAAGCACAATTATCAACTGACACTACTAGTCACTAGTCAGCTGTTCCCTGTAGCACAGGATTCCCTCCAAAACAGATGACTCAAGAACACTGTGTGCTGTTTCAGAGGACATCAAAATAATCATCAACCAAAAAGGAAACAGAACAAATGAAAAAGCATTGCATTGCAAAATGATATCATCCTTCTGATTCTTCTTAAAGGCAAAGTTTCATTCCTCTTGAAACCACCAAGTGGTCCTGGAGCACTTACTTGAGTGGTTGTGTCAGCTATACTATACTAGTTTGCCAGAACACCACAGGCATGTTGCTGAGCATGACTTTCAGTTTTCTAGTTTGAAATGCATGCAAACACCTCAGGTTATCAATACCCAATGACTAGCAAAACTCCCTTAGCTGGAGCAACGGGAGCATGACCCAAATCCCAACCTAAAAAGTTAAGCAAGTGTTGCGACTTTCAAGAGCGCTGCAAGCGCCCCCTCTGACACCAAAGATGTATTCCCTAATCCTGCAAGAAATTATTTAGTCCTCAGCTGAATAACTTGAAAACCCACTGTTCTTCTCCTTCTTGTATTCAGTCATACAGTAAATCTGATTTTAAGTTGTTTCCTTTTTTACATTTTCCAGTATTTAAACCAAGTATCATTTCTGTGTTCTCAAAAAATTCTCTAGATCAAAACTTGGTTGTGAACACAAATTTTCTTGTCATCACTCATCTCAGGGAACTTATAGCAGACTTGCTTATCAATATAATGCTAGACTAGTCACGAGGTTGATAAACACTCTCCATATAGCTTCTCTCATGAATAAAACTAATGCCCTTGATTCATCATCACGTTGATCAGCTTTGTGCTGACTACCACATCAACTTTCAGGTATAAAACAGTTCTTCAAGTTAACCAGAATGATCCACCACTGAGTTAAAAGCTGGGAAATATTTTTTTAAAACTCCACAAAATAATAGACTTAAAATTATAAAGACTTCAATGCCTGGTTTAAATTAGGCTCACTGTTCCACAGGTATCAAAGTTTTATTTACACCATGGAAAGAGTCTAAGACTGAACTGACTCCTCCCTCTTTTCTTCCTACTCTCATTTCCAACTGATACCTTCTGCTGAAGAATTGTCTCTGGGATTAAGAAAAGCCTGGGACTTAGAACAGAAATTTTCTTTCTCAGAAATTAGCTTGTGGTCATACAGGTAGGGTTTTTTACCCCCATTCTCTCACCACTATGATTGCTCTCTTTGTTTGATTCCCGGATCCTTTCAACAAAGCATATGGGCTGCTAAGTGAGAGCTAAAGAGCAGTCTGAGACTTTGAAATGTACTTGAGATCCCATTTCCCTCAATGGAAATTAGACAGCTAACTTATTTAAGCCTCTGAATGTTCCTATTTTCATTCTCCAACCAGGCAGCAGTGGTGCATTTACATCCCTGCTGTGCAGGTCAGAAAAAGGGAGGGGGGTTGTCTAATTTTTTTAGAGTGATGTTCACTAATGCTCACCAGCCGATGTCCAGAGACATAAGCACCATTTGCTAAAGTGCTTTATACACACACATACAAATCTATCTAAAGCACAAAAATGTTATTAAAAATAAGATAGAAGAGATTTGAGCTTGCTTGTCTGCCTTTGCAATGTAATTCAATTTAGAAAAATGTTACTGGTGCAAATGAACTCAGAGAAAGGACATGACATTTTCAATATTGCTCTAGGTTATTAGATGGCATTAAAAATTACCTTTCCATATGAACCTTGTCCTAATACTTTCAGCAGTTCAAACTGAGAAGGATCTGCTTTCTCAAAACCTTCCTTCACATGATGACTGATGTCTATTTCCTTCACGATACCTTCTTCCTGCAAAGGAAACAACAAAAACCAAAATCCCCAAGTCAGAGCTGTTATCCTACGGAAACATGCAGTCTATTAAAATCTCATCTTCTACGATGCTACAATCATTAATGAAATTTTGAAAAAAAGAAACAAATGCTTGTCCAAATTTTCCACATGGCTGTTACTGGCTGGGGAAGGTAACATCATGACATCCAGGCTTGCTGCTTCTGTTTATTGACCCTCAAGACACAACTAGGTATAGAATATGCAAGCTGAAACACAAAAACATGCCTATCACAGACCTTGCTAGCAGAGTGGCATGTACTCAAATCTGAACTGTAGAGGCTCCATCACACTTGTTTTAACAGACTTTCTCATTCTTCCCCAAAGCATCACTTAAACCCATCTTAAACAGCCCACT
>JBCJKH010068823.1:907-12925 GCA_039877255.1 Loriculus beryllinus | reverse complement strand
ATGAGATCTTCGGAAGAAGCTCTTTACTGTGAGGGTGCTGAGGCGCTGGCACAGGGTGCCCAGAGAAGCCGTGACTGCCTCACCCCTGGCAGTGTTCAAGGCCAGGTTGGACAGGGCTTGGAGCAACCTGGTCTAATGGAAGGTGTCCCTGCACATGGCAGGGGTTGGAACTGGATGAGCTTTAAGGTCCCTTTCAACTCAAATTCCGGGATTCTGTGATTCTGTGAGGCATAGTGCTTTCAGCAGCTAGTGGACGCACAGGGAAGAGGTGCTTGGATCTCTGCAAGTAATGATTCTCTCTTTCTCTCTCCAAAATCAGAGACTTTTGTGACCTTTGATTTGGCTTCTCTAAGACTTTAAGTGTTGATAGAAACTTCTGATGAAATATCACTGAATTTGGTGTTTCTCTGTCCACAAACATTAATCCATCAGGATTTGTTTTTTTCGCTAAGTAGTTTATGCTTATAATTTCAATGTGATTGACAGTTTTAAAAGAAAGAAAAAAAAAAGATACTGCTATGGATTTCATAAGACATTTTCTGCTTTAGACTCTGGCTATAGCTTATAGGAAGAACAGGAGTGGACGAATTACTGTGGAATGATTTCTTTTATAATCACTTACAGAAACAGGTACCTGGGAATGACAGATGTGTTTCTGATTGGATTTTCCAAATGAAATTCTGCAAGAGAGGAATGCCTGGTGTAAGGAACAATGAATTTTCACCTTCCAAACAATCACGGTGGACAGAAAATATGTATGTATTTTTTGAATCAGGTCAGGCATGATTTAATGCTTAGAGCAGAGGCCTTGCATAGAGAAGGTTCCCATAGAAGTCCTGTTCAATTGAGGTGGTGGGAATTTAAAAATTCCATTTCAGTAAGATAAAGATTTTACTCTAGAAACCAGATGTCCTAAAATGCCTTCTTTTTTATTGTGATTTCTTGTGGCTACATAGACCCCAAAATCACAAGAATATTTTCTAAGCTTGAAAAAGATAGCTATAAACCCTTTATATTCTCCAACTGCAGAAGCAGGAACAGCAACAATTTTATTTTGAAGCTATAGTCATCAACAACACTTCTGTCATTCCCAAAGATCTTTTTTTCTTCACTTGATAACAAACCTGAAGCCCAGCTGACTGCATGTTCTCCTATGGAAACTGGGATATTAACTCAAGGAAAAAGGCTGTACAGTTCTTTGTCAAAACTAAATCCAGAACTGACAAGACGTGGGACCTTTTCTGGGTTTCACATATGCATAAGCAAAGGAGACATATACATTCTTTTGCCTTATCTGCCATCATTCACATTGAAAATGAGTGTCCATAACCTGTCCAGAGATATTTAAAAGATACACACACAAGAAATACAGGATTATTCTCAATATTTAGTTACCCATACTGAGCTAAGAGTTCCAGGACTGATGCTTAAAACCCACTGAAATCTAGTTAAAATTATGAATAAACTGTTGAGCAGTTATCTAAGAATATAATTAGGAAAAAAATAATGTAATTCAGTCTTTTTGCAAGTCATAAAAACCAGCTATAATCATAATTACTATGAATTTCTGAATGTAAGAAAATGTAACACTGAGCAACACTGTCAGCATAACTTTGCATTTCAAATGATGGTAAAATTGAGTAATCTGCTTACCAAATGAGTTATAATGAGACGCATTTTGGAAAGATGCATACAGTCCTAGCACTAATAAATTCAGTTTTCAGGCTTCCTATGCCAAAGAACAAACAAAACAACTCCTATCACACAGTGATGTCAATAAGGAGCTTTCTGATCTACATAAGGACATTTTCAAAAATCAGAATATTCTTCAGCATATGATACAGAAAATATTATATGCACATACATAATCTTGCCAAGAAAAATCATGGAATCGTAGAACGGTTTGGGTTGGAAGCTCATCCAGTTCCAGCCCCTGCTATGGGCAGGGACACCTTCCATTAGACCAGGTTGCTCCAAGCCCCATCCAACCTGGTCTTGAACACTTCCAGGGATGGGGCAGCCACAGCTTCTCTTGGAAATTTGTGCCAGTGCCTCACCACACCCACAGTAAAGAACTTCTTCCTTTTATCCAATCTGAATTAAAGGTAATTAAAAATTCTACATTAGTTACCCACCCAATTTCGACAGTTAAAAAACACTATTACTTCTCCCTAGGCAAGTAAAATACAGAAATCTGATGAACAGGATGAAAATTGACAACTCTGTGAAAAAGATGAAAACAAAGACACCATGTCACCAACATAGATATTAACAGACAGCATGGGCAGCAAACAAACTGAACATGATTTTATTATTTTGTAAGAAGTACTATTACTCTCAAGAACAACAGATATAGAATGCAGGCACTGTACTGTAATATGTATGGGATTCACTTGTATGGGTTAAGTGGAGTCATTACTAGCTGCATATCAGGTTACTCCACCTGCTCCCTATAAAACATTTCTAAGCAAGACAGGAGACTTTGTGGACTCTTAAGGGTGTAGTAGAAAACCTACTAGAATTGGAACAGCAATACAGTTGTCTGCCTTGTAAGGAGAAAGGCTTGGCCCTTTGGTGAAATAAGGGCTGAGACCCTTCAGAAAGGTGAAATTTGTCCACGGAAATGGAGTATAAAAAAATAGTTTTGTTAGGTTTCAGGGTTTCTATGGTGTAAGAGGAGGATTGACAGGTTAAGAAAATAAGTCTGAGGGGGAGATGCTGCCCAGTAAGTGACAGTTAAAGGCCCTTGCTTCTTATGATTATACTTTTAGTTAAAACTTTCATGCAGAAGTGCTTGAGTTTCCTCATAGGTTTTGCTATCTTGGCAACTGGACTATGATAGTTCTGAGACTTCACTTCAATGAGTGGTCACTGAGGCAGATTGATTCACATATTCTACAGTAGCAGGTTCTGGAAGGTATTCTGCTAAGCCTCCCATGGAAGTTTAGTTGATTTAGAATTACCTTCTTTCTTCTTTTGCTCCTTTTTTAGAAATAAACATTTCCAGACAGAACTCAGGCCAAAGAGGAAAATACGTATTTTGACTAGTGGTCGCTTGCCAACTGTACATTGCCACCAGAACCTGTGGTAGTTGCATGCATTTTGATTGCTTCTATGAGCTGCATTGTAGCATTGTTTCAACTCAAAAGACAACCAATCCCTACAAACAGCTGAAGCCAGTCATACACTGCAGTAACTAAAATCCACATCCTAAGTACTTACATGTTAGTGCAAACATCTAAGAACACTTGCTTTCTCTTTGCTAAAATTTCATCCATGGAAAAAGGTTAAGGAAAGAAAAGTAACTGATGGCTATTAACTGAAGACGGGTTATGATTCAGCTCTGTCATGCATGCACATTCATAGTATTTAGTCCTCTCTTTAAGAAAAACCTAATTATCCTTTTCCTGTCACAGATGATAGCTTGGCTTGACCAATGCACAGAACTGAAACCAGAAGATTCATGACTCCGAGATCTGTTCTCCAGGTAGTAAACCAAAACAAACATACCCTTTATATCTATTCATTTGCCTTCTAACCATACAGCATAGTGACTACAGGAAACAAATGTGTTCCTTTGACAGACTGAATTTTCATAAGCAGAACTGGACCCTGAAGTTCACTACAAAGAAACAATACTAACCACAGACAAATTATGCAGCACCAGCAAATTGGTGAGTTGACTGAAGGGTCTGAGCTCCAGGGACCACTTCTTACAACATGAGCTCGTCCCTGTTGATGGGTGAATAAAACTGTGAATTGGTGCCAAATCTAACACACCTACTGTTGTAAAGTTCACACTTCATAGAATACAAAAAAAATATCTTTTCACTAACTCCACACAAACACTCTTTTTGTGCTAAGTAAATGGCAAAATGATTGCTTGGGTTAGTAAAAAGTTATTTAACTTGTAAGAATTATTGTTTATTTTTTCTTTGTTACTTTTCAGTGGTCAGACAATATGAGGTATTTTCTCCATCACACTATTAAGCATATTTATTTTAAATTTCAGTGTCTGTGCATCTGATTTAAATGCAAAAGTACCTATTTGTATGCTAAACCACATGTGGTCTAAAGACTTACGCATGTAGGTAACATCGCTCACAAGAATGTGTCTAAAAGAGTGAATAATTGCACATACAACTACTTTTATAACGCTAAAGAAAAGGGTTTTCTCCTGCACCCCTAGCTGCAGGATAGCCAGAGACCTTTGGAAATGCAGTTTGTGACCTACTTGTAGCCATGAGCAGAAGGTGCTTTGGTGACTCGTATTCTCTCACTGAAGTGCTTAAAAAGAACAAAGCTAACAATGGAGACACTTATATTCATGCAAGTACCTCTCACTTAACAGTGCAAAAGCTTGCTCTTTTATTTTCGGGACCTTTAGGCCAAGAATAAAATTGTCAATGCTACTGTATTTGGAGTCACTGAAAAAGTGAACTTACATTAGACAGCCATGACAAGCACCAAATATTGTGAAAACAGGATGACAACAGTGTGGCAGGTAGGAAAAAGGAAAGACAAGGTGCTGAAAGAAAATAGTAAGCTGTATCTGAATTGTTGCAAGACATGATTATGTTCTGCATAACAAGAACCAAAGAAAAAACAAGTAGTACAATAAGAAGCAGCACTAAGAACACTAACATGAGAGAACTTTCAATCAGGAAAGTCTCAGAACTAATTGCTCTTGCAGGTTCAGAATAAGCAGATGAACTTCCGTTCTGCAGGAGGATGTAATTGAGGATGCAGAAAGTGTTTTGAAAAGGCAAGAACTTTATCTGAAAATGTTTAAACTTCTATTATCTGTAGCATTGTATGAGTGTCAGCACTTGCAATACCCTATTGCATAGTACAGTGCTTAAAAGATTGCAATTAATGTATGTTTTCCTTTATGGGTGACTGTTGCTACAGCGCTGAGAACTTCTCTGGATTTTCTTATAAAATATCACTCACCAAATTATTACAAAATAATTTAATTTATTTATGCATTTGAGGAACAGCCAATGCACAGACTCAATAGCTTGAGTCAGAGAAATATCAGGGGATCCTGAATTACTGAACTCTGATCCTGAAAAATCTGCGTATTCATGGTTCAGTAGTTTGACTTAAAGAAAAATATGATTAAGAAGACTTGATCAGGTACTACACTAAGACTGGTTGTTTTAATAACAGAAAAATATGCTTTTTAAGCTCTTTGAAAGCTGTTTGTTACTCATGAATTCTGTCTTTTATTTTTTTTTTTAGTTAGGTGCCAATGCAAAGCTGATTTAGAGACTTTACTAGAAAGCCCTCATCAACATAGTACTTTACGAAGAATAATTAATCCTATAACTATCATTCCTAAGTCACATGCATTTGGGGATCTTCAAAGGTTAAGAAGTTCTGGAGATCAGAATTGGGGAGTAAAACCTAATATCTAATGCTCAGGTCTCACATATTTCAATATGCCATCGCTTTTTGTCTCTTGAGAGGTATCTATACACACACAAAGAGTCAAATATGATTCTTAAGTCCACGAACCATCCCGATAAAGTTCACTGAGTTCATTCACTCTCTGACGTTGGTCTTCATCTGTCATAACAATCATTCAGGGTGGGAGAGACGGTCTATAGTGTCAGATTGTTGCCTGCTGACGACACCACTGAACTTGTCTGGTCCCATGAAAGTTCATTCTTTGTTGACGTGATGATCAGGGAGAAGTCAGGTTCAGTCGATGGTTACCTGAGAACAGTTCTGCTGCTGCCAGCTCTCCCATGACTTTATTCTGCTGATGATCATGACAGCACATATCTTCTTTTCAAAACTCAGAGTGGTGGAGATGGGCATCTAGCTCATAAAAGTGTTATATAGCAGACAACATAATTGAGTTCACTGGCTGTTTCCATCCAAAATTAAATCCCCTTGAGGTGCACACTAGACTTACCCATCTTCCTGCATTACCCACCAAGTACATCCAGGTCCCTGAGCAAAAGCAATCCCACAAGTGGAGTTGCCTTTACCTGAAGCAGGAGTAATGCAGACTGTCTACTTCAGCAGATTCTTTATGTGCACCATAGGAGCTTTATCCACCTTTATGGTATGTGAAAGTTCTGATTGGGCTGGGCAGATCTGCAGCCCTGCTGGCAGACCCCCTAGTGTTGACTAACCAGGTGGCTTTTGCTAAATGTGTATCCCAATGTTTGAAAGTCAAACCTTTCTATGATTCTGTGATTCTATAGACACATAGATTACTTACATGCTATCCACCTTGTAATTTGTCTTGCAATGTGCACCCAAGTTTCAACCCTGTATCTTCTTGTTCAACCAGTTATGCCTTTGAAGCTAGTTAGTGTTTTTGAACTGGATCAGAAATATGCACACTCTATTATATATGCTGAGTTATACTGCCTGAATGGGAAACACAGTGTCTGAGAGGTTATGAAGCTGTTCATACTCACCTTTCAGTTACTAATTGTCGTACTTTAGCTGATACAGAAATGCCCAGTAATAGAATAAAGGAGAAGAGTAAACTTAATATAAGCCCCAGCCTCAGCTAAAGCTTGCACTTTCCTGGCAAAGCTTGATGTTTCCTGAGCTAAAAATTCACACTGCAAGTCATTCTTCTATGATTCATTTGAAACTCCATGAAGATGAAGGACATGATGGCTGTTTAAGTGCTACCATCTAGCCACAGGCTTTTTGCTTTTCCAAGGTTCAGAGAAATAAGCCATCTGAAAAAGAATTGACTTACTTGTTTCCAAACCTCAGTGAAATAAATTAAATATCAGTTGCTAGGTTATAGATGTTGTGGAGCTGGGAGATGGATGCTTGACTTTAGGGATTTTTTTAGTGTAACAAGGTGATAGAAGGCATGATTAAGCACACTAAAAAACCCTGATTTTTAGAAGTCTTCCTGCCTGGTTTATAAGAAGTTGCTCACTATGAAGGTCCTAGCACAACAGATGTGTTTCTAATTGCATTCTTGAAATAAAACGCTTTTATTGAGAATCTGCAGCACAGGAAGCAGCCTTCAGCGAAGGACACAAGCTGCAAAATAGTAAGATGAGCTTTAAAAACTTATCCAGTGACTGGGAGGTTTTTTTTCCCCCTTAGACTTTCTAAAGTTTGTATTTATTCATGTAAAATGTAAAAGAGGAATTTTAGCTGGTTTAAGTCCAAAAATAAACTAAACCATTTTGACCATGCAAGTGGCCTGAAATGAAAGACAGTGGGTACCCGCAGTACAAGCTGCTGTGACTTAAATGAGTGGTATACTCCCAGGTAATAGAAGTTTCACTCACCTAAATATTACTGAAACCAGTCGTATGCTGACATTATTTATCTAAACAGAATAGTTGTTTATAGTGTTGGAAAATTCCAAACTAAGATGGGTATTTCACTGAAAATTGTGTATTTATTTGAAATTTCTTAGTAGGAAATTCTTCTAAGCAAAATGAAGCACCACTGACTAGTCCAACACTAATTTTGAGAAATAAGTGTAGAATTGGTTATATGGCTTATATTTATAATACTTAATTTTAGTCACGCTGGTGGTCTGCAGGCTGATCTCAGTGTCAGAGCATCTATCTGTTAAGAACACCAACATGCTTGAACGTGGCACTTCCCTTATTAGTGCCTCAGTTTCTTTTTTCTCACTCAACTGACTCACCTATCTAAGTCCTCAGATGCACATTTTAAATGAAATTTATAAACATTTTTGTGCCAAACAGAGAGATGCCTGTGGATGAACTGAAAATCATTCTTATTGATATAAAAGGAATGAAAAATAATCTTCTGGTGGCACACACACACACACAAAAGATAAAAGAAAAAAGAGAGAATGTAGAATGATGACAACACAATTTGAATGTAAAGTTTAACTGGTAGAATAGGATTAAATGGAAGCTGCTAACTGGAGTCCCAGGAAATCATAAGACAATTAAAAAAAGGAAGCTAGATCTGAAAGAAGATAATTCCTGGAAGAGAATTTCAGTTCAGAATTTCAAATAAATTTATGCTAATAGCCTTGTACATCCTTGTGGCCACTTCCAATGTCCTTTAGACACCTTGTTAATAGAATTTGAGTTAATTTTGACGTGAAGGATTAACCGATGTACATGGGGGTAGGTCAAGCCGCTTGCTTAACAATGTTACTGCTTGCTCATGCTTATCGCACTTGCCGTATATGCTTGAACAAGATATGAGGACATATTAATTAACTATTGTTAAGAAGTAGGGACCGTGACTTGATTCCCGTCCTTTGGATGCCTAGGCCAGTTGAAATTGGCTCTGCACTTTGGACAATGACCAAGCCTCCAGGGAGCATGCGTAACAACTACAGGTGAAAAGTTCAGGCTCGAGGAAGACTCATTTACTTCACCTTGAGACCCTCGCCCAAGACCACTAAGAGGCACTGTACAGGCGCAAAAAACTTCTTAGCTCATTATAATACGAAGCAGGGATAGAACCTGAATATGTACAGGCGTATTGTGCAACTTTATGCATATGTGTAACTTTAGGGGATAAATGTAAAGGGGAAACAGTGCTGAGGTGTGCATAACTTTGGAGGAGCTATCCCCCATGCCTCTCAATGCTGAATAAAGCATACCTACTTTACAACTTTAACGAGTTGTGGAATCTATCCGCACATCAGTTTGAGTAAGCAAACCACAGAAAGGTAAGTTTCCTTCCCTCTTTCGTATAGAGAGGAAAGACATTAAAAAAAAAATAGTCAAAAAAAAAAAAAAAAAAAAAAAGTCCAGAATTTCTAATAAAAGGTTTTTTTTGTTGTTTGTTTTGTTTAATTTTTCTTCCCCCCCTCCCCGCTCTTCCCCCCTCCCCTCCCCGGCCCCTTTGTCTTACATATGTGATAGAGGGAGTGTGCCATTAATGGCTGTGCCAGGAACAGGTGCACTCTGGTAGTGTTGGGACATATGAAGTCTGCTTGGGGCAGCTGGTTCTGGTACTTCAGCACCTGGTAGATACATGCTGATCATGTCCCGAAGGTCCCCAGCTTGGCAAGGAGCCCTTGAATGAGACGAGGAAGTGACTACGGGGGGACTGGAGCTGGATTCCGTCTTGACCACAGAGCCCATGGAGCCCAGGGCCATGCCCGGGGTCCCTTGCTGGGAGTAAGACATGCTGTAGGTAGGGGATCCGTTCATGTAAGTCTGCGAGCTGGTCATGGAGTTGTACTGCAGGGCGCTCACATCGTAGCGGTGCATGGGCTGCATCTGCGCCGCGTTGTGAGCGTTCAAGCCCGGGTGCTGCGGGTAGCCGAGCTGCTCTTGCATCATCCCATAGCCTCCGTTGGTCCAGCCGTTCATATGCGCGTAACTGTCCATCCTCTGGTTCACCCCAGCTCCCAAGGTGGCCCCAACCCCTACCCCGGTCGTCATGGTATTGGTGCCCGGCGCCAGTAAGCCCCCCGGCAACGTGTACTTATCCTTCTTCATGAGGGTCTTGGTTTTCCTCCGGGGTCGGTATTTATAATCCGGGTGCTCCTTCATGTGTAGAGCTCTGAGCCGCTTGGCTTCGTCAATGAAGGGTCTCTTTTCCGCCTCGGATAAAAGTTTCCACTCTGCCCCGAGCCTCTTGCTGATCTCGGAGTTGTGCATCTTCGGGTTCTCCTGGGCCATTTTCCGGCGCTGCCCGCGGGACCACACCATGAACGCGTTCATCGGGCGCTTCACCCGGTCCGGGCTGTTCTTTTGGTTGTTGGCGGCCGAGTTGGAGTTGCCTGTGCCTCCCCCCGAAGTTTGCTGGGGGGCGGGAGGTTTCAGCTCGGTTTCCATCATGTTGTACATTCAAACTACTTTTGCCTGGAACCAGCCTTGAGCAGAGAAGCGAGGAGCAGCCGCAGCGAAGTCCCCAGTTGGACTTTTTTTTTTTTTTTCCTAGGGAGGGGTAGGAAAGGGGGGAGGGGGACTCCCCAAAACCACGCTTGGATCAAGATCAGGATCTTCCTCTTCGCTGATGGATTAATAATGCTAATAACTGCTATTATTGCCGCCGGAGCCTCGATTTTAAAAAACTTCTTCCTCCTTTTTCCCTTTTCTCTGCCCGCCGCTCTCTCTCTCTCTCTCTCCACCTCAGTCTTAAAGAGCCAGCAAACTACTTTACCCCCTTTTGCAAACACACACACTCTCTCTCTCTGCCTTGACAACTCCTGATACTTTTTTGAACAAGTTAATAGACAACCATCCATGTGATGGGGGCTTGTCAGGGAATAAATGTGCTCTTCCCGGCCAATCAGCGCGCGGCGGCTCCGCCACTGAGGACAAGTCTCTACCCCCGGTTTTGCATGAAACGGGGTGGGGCTCGGAGCCGCCGGGCCGGCTCGGCGGGGAGGCGGGCCCGGAGGCGGCCCAGGCAGCCACTGGGAAGCCTTTGTATCCCCCCCTTCCAGCAACAGGTCACACACGCCTTTTGGAGGAAGTGGGTAAACAGCATTGTTGCTACGTGGGGTTTCCCACCCCCCTTTTTTTTCTTCTTTTTTTTTTTTTTTTTTTAATTTGGCTTTGGTTTGGGGCTGTGAGAAGCCATGGGGCGAGTGGAGAGGGAACGGCTTCCCCCTTACCCCCACCCTTCTTTGCCCCTGTCTCTCGGGACGAAGCATCCCCCCCGGCTGCGAGGTGCCCGGCGTGCGCAGCGCTCTCCCCGTCCGGGCCGGCCCGGATGGCCGAGCACAGGCCACCGCCGGCCGGCGCCAGGATTCCGGGGAAGCGGTGCTCCGATCAGGTTTTCCACAGCGCCTGTCCCCTGCCTGCCGCTGTCAGGAGCCGAGTTTGCACCGCACACCCCAGGGAGAGGCTGTGCCCTCCCGCGCACCCTGCTCAGTTCTGGCCGTGGCGCACCGCACCAGGCCATTCCCTCCAGCCTGCGGCATCGGAGGTTTGTCCAGTGGAAACACGGGTCCCCCAAATGTACAAAGCAAGGCAGGGACACCCTCTGCAGGGGCAGGGACCGGGCCTAGTGGCCTAACGTTGCCCGTGCCCCTGGTGCGGGCGGCGGCGGGGAAAGTGGAGAGGTGCTCAGCGCTGGGCGGAGGGAAGTGGTCGGGCGCTACAAATAGGCCCTGCTATTTCTCTTGTTGTCACTACAAGGGCCGCACAAAGCCCTGGCTAAGTTTACTTCCACTCTCTTGTTGCGATCTTTGTTGCTAAAACGCACTTGACGACAAAGGAAGGAGGGGAGAGGGGATGCGGCGCGTGAGAGGGGGGAGCCGCTCCCCGGCCCTGCTCCACGTGCACCGCCCCATCCGCTGTGCCCCGTGCTGCTCCCCGCCTTCCCCCGCCCTGGTGCGGCTGCTCCACCTTTCTCTCCGGCCCCCTCACAGCGTTAAGGCGGAGGGGGGATCAGGACGGAGGGGGGGACCCAGCGCAGGGGCCCGGGTGCGGGGGCTCGGTAAGCGCGGAGTGGTGCGGGCAGCGCCCGGGTGCCCCGCACGGACTCAGCCACGGCGCTGCGGCGCCCCCTGCCGGTCAGGCATTGCCCCGTGCGGGGAGGCGCCGCCCGGAGCCGGGAAAGTGACGAGCAGCCGGAGCGGGGGGGAAGGGACCGGGCAATTACATCCAATCTAAATAATAATAATAATAACAACGATAATAAAAAAACAGCCAACGAATAGGGAGGCATCTTTTTTTTTTTTTTTTTTTTTTTTCTGCGTGTGGGTTATTCAAATAAATCCTATCGGGTTCAATCTAATTCAAAAATGTATATATAACCCATAGATAAGTGATAGGTTAAACAGTCGAAAAATAGGTGCAAATTACGAGATGTAGGATATAGACGAATTCTGATTGCCCAGACACTCCTGAGGGCACAGTGGCTGTTTACTTTATTATTGTTATCCCCGTGGTCTACAGTTGATAATGTTATTAAAAACAAAACAAAACAAAACAAAACCAAAACAAAAAACAACAACGACAAAAAAAAAAAAAAAACCCAAGCAAAAAAACAACCAAACAAAAAAAAACACAAACAAAAAAACCCACCAAGAAACCCACCAAAAATCCCAAAAGAAAACACCACCCCCCC
>JBCJKH010068820.1:0-33081 GCA_039877255.1 Loriculus beryllinus | reverse complement strand
TCTTCCTTATATCCAATCTAAACCTTCCCTGTTTAAGTTTTAACCCATTACCCCTTGTCCTGTCACTACAGTCCCTACTGTACCCTCAGATATCTTCCACTCAATTCTGGAGACTGTCACCAGCTGCCCATCCTCCTTCCCCAGCTCCTTCTATTTGGTCACAGCCCCCCAGGGGGCCAAAGCCCTCAACAAGAGTGAAAGAGTAAGGAGTGAGGCAGTGCTGCTAGGCAGTGGTGAGGAGAGAGGAAAGAGCCTCATAAACCAGTAAAAAACAGTAAAAAGATCATGTATTTGAAAAGTAATCCTAATGTTGGTTAACATATCACAGCCTTAAATTCAGAGATCTTACTCCATGACTTCTGTCTGTTTAAAACCAGACTGTTTTGTGTCACACCACAGAACTATCCCTCCTTTTCCTCTACCTGAAGCACTTTCTTGTCCTTAATTCTGGGTTTAATTCACAGTTCTGAGAGGAGAGTCATCCTTACAGTAACTTTAGCTATAAGAAAATTTCACATTTTCTTAAAAATGATAACACTGTAATTAGAAACCGACTATAAAATGACACGCAAAAAGATCAGAGGATAATTAAGATAGCTAATTATTTCCACAGACAAAAGAATATAGAACTGAAAAAACAAATGTAAACTAAATACAACCTAAATAATTAAGTACATTTTACATTATGAATAAATCAAGTTCACAGAGCACTGATATATTTCAGGCTGTTCTGGGAGAATGTTGTTTTGGGATAGTACTCACTGTTTTGAGAAGTCTGGGTTCTACTGTAAGCAGAATTAACACAGCCAGAGATCCTCAAGATATCCCCTGCAAGCGTCTAACCATTCATCCATTGCCACCATGCTCCAGCTTCACTCTCACAGTCTTACACAGCGTTGCTTGGGTGCTCTGATTCATTTAATTTTTCCATGAAGAAATAACCTTGGGCATCAGCCTACTTCTTTTCTTGCCCAACTGGAATAACACTGAGGAACCTTTATATGACAATATAGGTATTGCACTGCAAAATGACAAAACAAGTTACAAACACACCCACAAAGCTGTCAAATCACTGTCTTTGCCAGGAGTCCACACAGATGAATCACACCTGTGTGGTTTGTACCCTCCCTCCTGGTGGAGGCCACACCTTCTATTCTTCTGTATTTAACAGATCATAGAATCACAGAATGGTTTGGGTTGAAATCTGAGGAAGGGACACCTTCCACTAGACCTGGTTGCCCCAAGCCCCATCCAACCTGGCCTCAAACACCCAGAAGGATGGAGCAGCCACAGCTTCTCTGAGCAACCCATTCCAGAGCCTCACCACCCTCACAGTAAAGAAATTCCCAATGCCTAATCTAAGTCTCTCCTCTTTCAGTTTAAAGCCATTCCCCCTTGTCCTGTCACTACTTGTTCTCATAAAAAGTCCCTTTCCTTCTAAAGACCAAAAAAAATTCATTATCAAAAATCCGCTCAAGATAAGATATTACCCTTCATAAACCAAAGATGACATTACTGACAATATCTTGCCCAGCTAAAAAGTTCAATCAGCAAGTAATTTTGTTTAGGGGCTGCACCCATCAAAGGGGCGAGAGCTGTCTCCTGAACCTTGTGCTATGTTTGCTGTCAGCTTGCTTAATACCGACTCACCTCTAACAAGCACATTTCCAATTACCAGGAATTTACAGCAAATTGTTTATCCAAACAGAAGAGCAATTCTGAACATTCTCTCTACTCATAGAGCTGCTTGGGAAGAGCTTTGGTCACTAATCTTCCCACAGTCCTGCAATGCATTTGTCATGAGCTTACAGGCTTTCCTGAGATAATTCCCACCAGTCCTCAGACACAAGGTAGGCCTCCATTGTCAGCCCAAACACAGATACTTACTGTTCTGTTTTAATACAGCCAGAAACAAGAATTTTTTCTGCATCACACATTGGTATCAAGTAGGAATTAAGCCAAGCACAATTAGGCACTGCCAGCACAACCTGGAAAGGATACATGATCTGCACTTGAAACAATACTGGGTAGAGATGAATTAAAAGGTGGCACCTTAGTAATTTTTTAAGAAGGGTGAAAGACCAGATCATGTCAAGGTGTGGATACCTGTTTAAAAGGCTTCTTCCCTAAACATCTGGGTTTGTGCTTTTACACAGTCCCTGAACCTTTGCTACAACGGCAAGACTGAATAACCTTCTATTCTCAAACAACTCCTCAAACTAAGGAATAGTTCCCTGAAGGACATGAAGCTTGGCATGCTTCAACACTCAGAGCATCCCAGAATGAAGAGGTGTGAATCTGTGCTCCCCAGGGAGCTTAGAAAGAGATTCAAACCATGACTTCCAACAAGCAAGAACCATACTCTAAACCCTAAACCCAGCACCAGCAGTCTCACACTCTACAAGCTGTAGAGGCGGTTTGCAATGGTTAAGGTGGGAGGTATATGCCTGGGCACCCAAAAGGAGTGGTATGTCTTCTCGGCTCTTGCAAAATCCAATTACCCAAGATATATGACCAGCTGCTTTGTCACTGCTCTGAGAAAGCACTCAGCAAACAGGAACATCCCAGGTAATTTTAGTAGCAGCTAAAAGTAAGGCAGCTGTGAATGATTTTATCATTTCCATTGAAAAGCATTAACAGACTCCTGCTAATTTATGACTTTAATGAATACAAGCTGCTACACAGCTTATAGTTAAGTCCTGCTATATGCATTACAGGTTTCCATCAGAAACTTCATTCCCCTGAAGCAACATTAATGAAAAATGTTATCTGCGTGGTGACTGTTTAGATAAATTAAAAAAGGAAATAAGTAGACCTGTAGGATGGGGATTTTTTTTTCTCCCTAAAAGAAAAACAAAACAAAACAAAAAATTACTTTTTATGCAAACAAAAGCTTTTCAGGGAATGTTATAAAGATTGAATAAAAACCTTGCAGTTTATAGATGCTCCATTGTTTTATTCTTCATTTCTTTCACCCATACTCCTTTTAAATATGCCTAAGAGTCTTCAATTCTTCATCATATATTTAAGAAGTGCATCAAACATGCATTTATCCATATTAGTCCATGGAAACGAGGATCTTAAAAACAGGCTCTGAAGATGCAGAGTAAGGGCAGTTCAGTAAGACCAACAATGGAAAAGAAATAAAAAAGGAATACAGAGATAGTTAACTGAGTTAACTAAGAGGTTAAGATTCCCAGTTACTTGTAAAGAAAACCAATAAGCGTGCCAGGATCCTAAGCCATCTTCACAGTAAAGAATCAGAGCATTCCAGTGAATAAATGAAAACTGAAAACCTCAAAGAGGGACTGTATAAATCATAATACACTTAGATTCTACCCCTCAAACTCCTGCAAAGCATTTAACAGCATAAGAAAGATTCCTGAACAGAACTGAGCAGACATTTCAACAGTTTTTTAAGCTTATTTTATTTGCTGAGTTTGGATAGCATGCATTATTTTACAGCACTGGTAAACAAGTCAGTGAAGCATACTGCTTTTAGGAACTTGTCCTGCGGAATGTGTTCAAAACCATTACCCTTTACCCCTCCACTCTAGTACATAACACTAGCTGTAGACAAGACAAACATATATCAAAGCAACTTCTTTATGGCTAAAAAATACTCATAGCAGCGACTTTTAAAGGAGAGTTTTATTAAATCAAGTCATTGCACTTGGGTCATTTATTGCTATAGTGAACAAAGGCCATTAAATAACGAACATCTTTCATTTATGGTTTTAACTGATTGTCTTGCCCTATTTGTCTGCTAGAAGCTTATACACAGACACAATTTCTGTAGAGCAATCCATTCAAAGACTAATTTCTTGCTCTAATCAATCACAGTGAAGAGCTTGTATAACAGAAATGGCTATTCCATTAGGCCCAATTCTTGCTTTTCATCACTTGACTTAGAGGCATGAATTCTAAGAGTTTAGTGTCTGACAAGAAGCCTTACTGCTGCACATTATTCCTCAGTATAAAAGATCTGGCTCAAGTCTTCATATATGATGCATTGCTGCAATTAAAGTTTAAAAGCATTAATATTGAATCAACTAGCAATGTGACTAGCAAATATTACTTAATACTTGCATAGTATATTAATCAAATTTTATGAATAATTTAAATTAGTAACTGACAAACACCATTCAATTGCCTTTTTGATGTTTGCATTTTAGGATGCATCAACTGTGGAAAAATATACTCTCAAGTAATAATACTTCCATGTCACAGCTCAAGTGACATGCTAAATAATTACTAGATTTATGACCATTCCCATTAATAGAAACATAATTACTTCTCTTACGGGTGAATTTGTCAAGCTGTGTGGCATGTTTGTTCTTTAAATTCTTGTAGACCAAAAGGAGATAAGGTGATTATTAACCAAAGTAATGCATTTGACTGGTTTTCTAAAGCTGTATGTTTTTTTATTCTTTAATGAAATGAATGCAGCCACAAATATTATTGTCCTCCATCACTTTTTTCTTCCTTTTCCTATTGTTCTGGTGCACTGCATTAAGCTCAGGGGTTAAAGATAATGGCAATCCACAAGATTTTAACAGTTTTCCATAAAACATGAAAGACACTGTCTCAGACACTAGCACAACGCTGTCAAAGCAATTGCTCCAGTCACTCATTAAAATACAAAGATGTTATTAAATTTAGAGGTACACAATATACGGCGAAAGTTTATGGCATAAACATATAAATATTGAGACATTTTGAGAGTATCAAAGTTCCAAAGGGATTTATTTGGAGACATATCAAACAAAACCTGACTATTGTAAAAACAGATCATGATGCATATTTAACCACTAGAGAGACTGATGACTTCAGTTTAGACATACAGAAGCACAGACATAACTTAAGGTTAACTTTCATGCTGTATGCTGCAATATTTTAGGCACAACAGGTTAAGACTGGATTCTAGCCTTGTTTCTGTATCTTGCATTTTTATGATTTTAAAAGTTAGTTTTGTCATAACTTCATGATTCAGTTCTAAATCCCTTTTTAATCCAATAGTGCAAGTGACAAAACGTTCTGTTAAACTACTCAGATTATATCATTCATTCTTACTACAATGCATAGGAGTTTCACCTACTTACTTGCATTTATTCCTATTTCATTACTCAACATATAAACAGCATATTATTTATATTCTCACTGCAGACAGGCACAACAGCATAACCCTGGGTAAGACTGCCAAAATTATACAAACATCATATATTCCCTTTTGCATGTAGGGGAAAAGTAGTGACTACAATTACGATACAGTTTATTCAATCCCTTCCAATAGACTATTTTACAGATTAGTTGTAAAGATAGATCACCCTATTTATCGCATAGATCTCTTTAAAAATTAAGCTACAGGTATTCAATAAAAATCTATTAAGAATTCCCTCTTTTCTATACAGATTCAGTAGTATTTTCAAGCAAACCAAAAAATAAGGTCTGCAATTCCAGCACAGTAAGAAATAAGGCCTCTTTTATATTGGCAAAAAAATTACACCATTATTTTTCTTTGTTTTCTTAATCTCTCTGAATAAAAGACTATATTCCTTTTCTTACTATGTTTTCTTCTTGAAGACTATAAAACACCAGCATTCATTATTATGAAATAAGAGTCAGTTCTCCTTGTGTTCAGCTTTGAATTCCTGGCGAGTTAAAAACATTGAGTCCATAGCTGTCTCATGTAGACATCATTGCTTTCTTCAATTTTTCTATTTCAAGCTGAAAAATGGACATTTTGAAAAGAGAGAGATATATTAAAGTAATAATAATCTAAAGTTTTTAGAGCTTTCAATAAAATTACAACCTCTACATTTCAAGGACACCTAAGCAAATAAAATTTTAACACAAACGCATTTGACAGTTGATATTCACAGCTGATTTTATATTATTATATTGCTAAATAGACAAGAATTTAAAATCATTAAAAGTTTGCCTATAGTTCTGCTTCATCTTATCAGATAAAGTCACTCTGAATATACCACTCAAAGCTGGGTTGTGGAAGCACTTAACATAACCTCATGTATTGCAGCATCATCACCTCAGACTAATCTCCTAAAGCAGCCTTAATGCAAAATACTGTGCCATGATTAATTTCTATTTCTTCAAACAGATCTAGAGGAAATGTAGAAGCTACCTCCTCGCCATTCCCAGTGTGTATTTAAGGCAACTTCATCAACTGCTTTAGAGATGCATTAGGAAGAAGACTCAGCAGAAGTTCTTTGGCAAGTATAGAAAGTAACTCTGTAGTCAATAGAAACTACTATTTTACAAATAAAATGCCTTTTTTTACCAAACTGAACTAGTTTTCTACAATGAGCTCATCCTACTAACTACTTAATGGCATCATATTGCAGTGCAGGTAGCCTTCTTCATCAATAAACTGAGAGGAGTGGTGCTCATTCACAAAGAAAGTTTTCAGATGCATTCAGTTTTTTTGACAAATTATTCACTTAATAGTTAAATAGTTCATAAAACAAAAATCAGGAAAGTTTACTTTTGCCATGTTTTTCTTTTATTACTTAAACTAAATTTGCCCTTCAATTCTACAAAAGTACTGTATTAATCTTCTCTCTTGGAACATGTCCAATAGGACATATTTCTAGCAAAGGTCAAAATCTAGCAACAGTAAACTGAACTCACATTGCAACACCCATACACATATTGTCACAAATAATTTTCCAGATATAGAAAGCTGAACTAAAATGAACTATGAATCTCCTGGATACATCCAACTGGCTCATGAGGCATTCATTCAACCGACTCATGAGGCATTCATTCAATCACACACTAACACAGCAATACAAACATACTGAGCAGGTTGGTTAAGACTGTCCTGTGAACCAAATTCTAGAACACTGCCTACCTACTTCTAAATCTCTTTTTCCACCCCACTCCCCAAATTGCTAACATTACCTCCAGATTACTTCGTAACTGCTTCTCTTCTTCCAAATCCTTCTTTAGTTTTTCCAGTTCTCTCCTAACAGTAAAGGCAACAGAAATACAATTAGAGGGAGGAAAAACTTTCACATTACTGAGAACAGGAAGCACAGGCCTTGTATGAATTCCACTTGTAAAAATAAAACAACTCTGATGCTTCATCTTATAAATAAAACCTACATATAAGTACATGCCCACTAATAAACTAGTACTCTGACCTATTGAACCACAAGCTTCCATCAACTCTCAACACTTCTTGCCTATCACTATGCACCTATCTTTAATTTATAATCACAATTTTAAGTAGTCTACTTAAAAATTTGTATTGTCATTTTACTTGGAGAATTGAATTTAAACTAAAATAACCTGACAACTTCGACACAATAAACAGAACTTCTTTAGAAGAGAATGTTCCTAAAAATTCCTAAAATGTTTTATTTCATAACTATATTCAGTCAAGAAAGTGCTAAGAATTTCCATCAAGTCACTGAAGAAAATCCAGAACACATATTTTACTAGTTTGCTTTAGAGACCAACTGATTCTGGTTTTTATAACCTGTAGAGAGTTATGTATCTCTAAAAGCTGGCTGATTAGCACTAGTCATCATTTCAAAAACAAAATGAATGTCTGTGCTGTAAAACTAAAATCAGAAAAGTGAGAATTTCCCCCACATTGGTCTTTGCTGTTCTCTCAAACACCAATTGCATTTTTATTCTAAAAACATAATCCAACACACACACAAAGATGTCGAGGCTGCCATGATCACAAGACAGAAAAGCTCAGTAATATCTTTCTCTGCTGCCAGTCATGTCAATACTGCAATTACTTATGCACAGTGTTACATAAGGCCAGCACATGTACTTTTATTTTATACCATAAAAATTATCTACTTTTCTTTACAGTGATAGCACTACTGTTTAAGAAATATTTTCAAAAAGCTGTAATGAATGCAGGAGCACAAAGTAGGAAGGCAAGAATGTATGCAAATTCCAAAAATCATGAAATTTATACTTACTTAGGACATTTAGTTGGATCAACTTCTAAAGAAAGAAGTTCTGAATTAACGTTAATATGGAATAGCTTTTTATTATGAAGAAGTTTGTCATTAAAGACATTTAGATTTCTATATATCCCTTTGCAGATTAAGAAGAAAATATTTACCCATGTTCTTTCCTCAGTGCATCTACTAAACCCATCAACTCATTAATCTGAGTCCTGAGCTCTTCCACAGAAATTTTTTCATCATCTGTTTCTCCTTTAAGTTGTATGTCTCCAGGAAAAAAGCTGAGTATAGCAGAACTTGGTCTCTGAGATGAAGATGAAGTTGGTGAACTGAATGCAAATGGCTGAAAACATAAATCAGTAGAAGGCTAAGAACTAAAATTTTTATGAACTGAACATTTACAGTGTACAGATTGTACTGGTAGGGGAGCTAAGTGTGCACAAATTTCCCTCATTTTCCACTCAAAAAGTAAAAAAGAATGTCCAGTTCCGATGTGCTACCATAGTGTAGGGGAGTTATTTTATACAGCCTCTATTAAGCATTTCCCTAAGATTCCTGTAGCCACACTGTAGTTCTTTATGCTTTCAAACACTATGATATAATGGAGCCCATTAGTTCATTATGAACATTATTTTGTGCACCTTTTTTATCTGCCCAGTTGTTCTGTCTGTCAAAAGAATAAAAGCTGAGCTGACAAAGTTTATTTGAGAAATACCACCATAGTTTCATGGTATTCTACACAATCATTCATAAGAACTGATGTACTTTAATTATAAATTTCTATTACGAACTTAAAATGGTATGGCTCACTTGCATTTAAAGACGATAATTTGTATTTAGATGGTTGCATCAATTTAAACTGGAAATACAAGCAAGATGAACAGAACACCCAGTTGCCTGGTAGTTCGCTAGCTCCTTGGTATCATACCTTTTTTGTTTCAACTGGCTTTGGTTTGGCACTTTCTTCTTCTTCTTTCTGCACCTTCAAATTTTTTTCTGGACTCACATTTTGACTTGCCTAGTAAACCATTCATAAAAAATGAAAAGGTTTTCAGACATTTAAAAAAAAAAAAATAAAAAAAACCCCAAACCTGTCAGATGTTTCTAAAGATGCAATAGTTTAAAAGCAACCCAACTCTACAAACAACATTAAACCACCCCAAAACAAAACAAAAAGCCCAACAAAAAATCAAAAAAAAACCCCTCCAAAATAAAACCAAACTTAAGTTGCTAGACTATCAGAGTCTTCTTTCCCTAAATGTCAGCACTTCCCTTCCCTGCAATATTCATTCAGCTGAATTTAAATCTAACATAGGAATCCTGGGCAAGATTTTAAGCATCTCTGCAGTACTTAAGTTCTTGATGCTTTCGTGAGTCTGTAGGTGCTTCCATAAAATATTAACAAGGTTAATTAAGTGGCATGACTGAACTATATAACATCTCCTGACATAAACTGATTTCAAGGACTTTGCACTACCTGGTTCTCATGATCTGACAATCTCATATCTTAGCACATCTGTAGACAAAGTCTATAGGAACTGAACCTCATTTTTTTACTCAGGTAAATGGTTCAGAAGACTTTACCAGTGCAATCCTGTTTCCTGGAAAGTTAGTTTTTAGTTCACTACTATGAAAACCCATCCATTATACTCACAGGACTACTGCAATTGAACCGTGAAGGTAGCCTCCTACCAGGTATCTTGGGTCGGTTTGCAGTAGGGTGTGATAGATTATCTGAGGTAGTTATTACATCATCAAAGCTTAGTAGATCTAGAAAAAGATGAAAATACCACCATCAGGATCAGATGGTTTTGTGGAGTTCTTTTTTATCCCTTTTTTTCTTAATTAAAAAAAAAATAAAATCTGAATTCTAAGACAATCAGAAATGTTTCAAATATTCTTACTGGTTCTAATTGATTCAGCATACTCAACATGAACCATACAAAACAACTACATGACTTTGACATATCTGGGAAACCATATCTCCCCCCTTGAAAACAGGTTTAAATTCATGTTCTCACAGAAAAATGCTGAAGTAACACGGCAGCATAAAACAGACCTAACAAATACATGCAGAAAACTATGACTTTGAGAGATGCTGTAGTAAACTCTTTAAGAGAGCATATGTTCTTGTCGCTAAACCTGCATGAAAAGCATGAAAATCCAAGTTTTGGCGAAGACAAAAATAAAAACAACATGGTAAAATACATGTTCATACGCTGGTGAAAGTCAGTTAACAAGACATGAACAGCAAATATTCCTGAATGTATTAAAACTACCCTGCACAGTACTTAGTCTAAAAAAAAATATGACTTCATAAATTTTGTAATAAATATTTCCAAACTCTATTCTCACACTGCATTAAAACACAGAGAGCTCTTTGCTTATAGCTCTAGGTAAAATCTCTCTTACATCAGTAGAAGATTTTTATCTTATATGAGAAGAGGCAACATTAGGAAAAAACTATTAATAGGAAGAATAGAACGCACCCACTTAACAACAGAAGTACTTCATCTAGTTAACAACTGGACTTCTTAACTGTTTCTCCACAAAAATAATACTTACCTGCCAGCAGTTTTGTAATAAGATAGATTTTTTTAGTTAAGTATCAAGATTATGGTTATTATATATCATTTTAAAACACAAATTCATTAGATTTGTTCTACAGACTCTAAACGTTTAACTACAATGAAATGCAGCATTTACTATGGGCATCAAAAATGACATCAAAGGGTTTGGGTTTTGTCTTGGGGTTGGGTTTTTTTGATGACGCTTTATTCTTCAGGACATTATAATTTATAAAATAGAAGCTAAGACACTTCTTTCTCTATTTTCACATTTATTTTGAAGCTATAGCAATAGGTCATGTAAGTAAAAAAAAAAAAAAGAAGCAGCCCTAAGAACACTGAGCCAGCTCATTCATAACACTTCAGTGTTTGGACGATTAAAAATCATCTGATTAATCCAAGTTTTAACCACGCATTGTTAAAGTTGTATTTATACCTGTAGGAACTAAGTTTTCCACTGAATATTTTAACTGATTTTATGTCTTCTACTCTGCCATACTATCCTTGAAGTCCTTAACATATTCACATCTCTCACACGTCCCTGAACATACCTACTTTGTCACCTGTTGCCTTATTGAAGTGCAAGCATTTATAACACTATCAGTTAACAATCAGTTTTGCTGCTTTTTATTCTTATTGCAGAGAATGTAAAGACAATCTTTTGTAAACATGCAATCATATTTGCAATTAAAAAAAAAAGCAGGGAAGGAGAACGAAGGAAGTAACAGAAGAGTGAATGAGTGGCAAGCGGCTGATGGAAAAAGAGGATGAGGGAGAAATAGCTATGAAGATATTTCTGCTGTAGCCTGTGCCAAAAATATTTAACTTATTAGAAGCCAAGCACTAGTGACCAAGGAGTATATTTTTATATTCTTTACTCAATCACCAGTAATCCCACAGCACTAGCCCATGCCAAAAAATACAACAGGATTTACATTACTATTGAAAGGTTAACAAGAAGGCAGGAAATGTTCCTTTTCCCCCACCTCAGTAATTCTGGCCTGTAAACAGCCTCCTTTTGTCATTCTGCAGAAATGGCAAATCATTTGGCATTACATGTAAATAAGAATTGTAAGAGTAGTTGCTATTATGATTGTAATGCCAGTCCTGCCTCCATGAACAAAGCAAGCATCAGGCATGTTAAGAATATTAAGAACATGTTAAAAATAACATGTACTTCTGAAAAAAAAAAAAGACGAAGACAAAACCAAAAAAACAACCCAACCAAAACCACAGAATTTTACACGGCTTGAAGATGAAGACTTCTACAGTATCAAATTGGATGTGATTTAAATATAGATAGTGGGATGACACTAAACTCAGGGTTTGCATTTGTTGTCTGTAAGAGCTTCAAAGGAAATTGAATTAAAATATTACCACCCCATTACAGCCAGAGAGAATTCTAACTGAACTTGCATTTTCCTTTTTTACTTTTCCATTTTGTTGCTTTGGTATAAGGAAGAAATTAAACAGGCTAGTGAGGATTAGCACTTGTGGGTTTGGTGGTGGTTTTGTTTGTGGGTTTAGGGGGCTTGTCTTTCTTTTTAAACAGCATTCTTTGTTATTTTAGGAGAAAGCTTGGCCCTGCTGAAATCAGACAGAAATACTAACAAAACCCACTGAAAGGTTACAATTTACACCTTTTTCAATCAGTAAAAGTGATCTATCAATTCACACTCTTACAGACAGCCTGTGAGTAATTGTCGAAGGAAAGCCCACCATGGTGCCAAAAGAGCAATACCATACACCTGGGGATTAATTTCAGCCAAAAATATTTTGAGGCTGAACAAAAACACCTTTCTAGGAAGATGAGCTAAGTTTATATGGTTACTTAGAACAGACTATTAGAAATGTCTCTTTTGCAAGCTTAACACTGATCCATAACAGAACTGTTAGGTGCTTTAACAGACACAATTAGGTGACAGGTTTTGTTAAGACTTGTGAATGTTTCACATATATTCAAAGCAGTCTGGCTTAAAAAAATCTTCACAAAAAGAAGCAAAGCTGAAGAGGTGTCTAAAGAAATTGTGGTTCCAACAACTGATGTGGCTGGAGTTTAAAAACCTATGATAGAAATGAAACATATCCAGTATTTTAAAAAACAAGACCTTCAATTACTCTGCAGATCAAGAGAAGATGACAGTTCTTTTTCCTAGTACTCATCTTGCTGACATTGCACCCCAAAAACTTAGGGGACAGATATAAGCTTTAGAATATTTAAATTTGCAGTAAAGCTATAGTAAGGTATTTGCTACAGTTAAGCATGTGCTTAACAATGTAATTTTCAAGAATACTGTTTTTCAAGACTCATGATACTAAACACTCAACGTTGGTGGATTCAGTGCTGAAAGATTTCTTAAGAGCATAATTTGTGAGTACAGAAAGATAAAGCCATTCAACCTCCATACACCAGAAGTGCTATTGAACACATTTTCCTATAAACATTAGGTTTGGCTTATCAATAGCTGGACTGTAAATTTTTTCTTTCTTATTTAATCCCCACAAGTTCCTAATTGAAAAACATACTTAAAGTAACTTCTTCTGTAACAGCTAAGGAAAACAGGCATTCAAACAAACAAATAAACAATAAAAAAAGGCATTTTAAATTGAAAACCAAAAGTTGTAGTATCAATCATTACAACTGAAAACTATGCTTACGAAGTTAAGAAGAGGCTATGTGTATGGCATAAAGCGTTTGGATTTCCTTATAGATTGTTATCTTACCAAAATGGAGAAGGGTAGGGTAATTTCCTGACACGTAAGAAGGGAAACATGGCAAACAGGATAGGAAACAAAATCTGGAAAGAAAAGTCAAGGAGAGGAATGTCTAGAAAAAGATTCTGAACAAAAAAACTATTTTACAAAGCAGGAAAAAGAAACATTTGTAGAAGAAACAGAATCGCTTTACATGTTCAGCATGCCAGCAGTACAGCTTTAGTTTTTTACAGTACTTTCATTCTAATTGAACAGAGAAACATTCATGCAACTTTTCAAATAAAGCTTCAAGAGGAGGTATTTCAACATTATCAGTATTTCTGAATGGTTTTGAGTATTTGTCCTTATCTGATGGCGAAGTGCCTAATTTTGGTGTGGGGTGTGTGTTTTATTTTCCTATAGATACAGAATAGATACATCAACTCCTTAGGCTAAATTGAAAGGGGTTCAACATCCACCACACTTAATTGGCCAAATAAGCTGAAAAAAAAAATAAAATAAAACAAACCAAACCACACCCCTGAAGATTAAAAAAAAAAAAAAAAGGGAGATTTGTTTTCCAAAAATTCATTCACTTCAGGATCTCAACCTAAAGGGGGGTATGGAGGAATAAGACTGATAATACAGATGCCATACATTTTCCCACATGTTTTAGTATCTATCCTAGTTCTTGCAAGATTAAGCAATCTTGAACTTTATATAAGCACTCAATATCTTTGGAGCTTTACACAGCTGCTGCACGGAATATTACATTTTAGCAGCAGAATACATACAGAGACATAATCATTACATTTTACTGGCAGGAGCTTGGGCTAGTCTCTTTTCATATGAGCAATAAAACTACAGGTGACTCAGGCAGATTATTTTAAACAAGGGCAGCTTCACATAATAGAATTTTTGAAGTTTTCTGTACAAAGCAGCTCCTTGACACAGCCATTGCTGCATCCCCGCATGGACTGCCTGAGCCTCCTTTGCTGCTTTGCACCAAACAAGAGCCCTTGAACAGACCTGACTCACTTTCTTATTACGCAACCCTGTCACCTGCCCCATCTAGGTATCAAAATATTGAATTTCTCCATAAGCCTGTAAAATCTTATATTAGCAAATAAGAATTCATAGATTCAGTTTTTTTGTTAGATCTGTAGAAAATTAAGGGGGTTATATATCTATATGGATACCAAATACCACAGCTACTATGTTGTTACTCGGGTTATCAAAAGTTGCCAAGATTGCATCTAAGAGAGGAAAAAAAGTAGTAACATCTGTTTTCATGGGGAGTGTTTTCCTGTGGATAAATGACACAGCGCTATACAGAAATATATCTGGCACAATCAGAGAGAAACATCTGGGTAGCAGGACAAGGCTGACATTTTTATGGCTAGGTTGTGCATTGTCCTTTAATCTCTCAGTTTACTTTGGCCTAAAAGTGTTTCTCCTGCACTCTCATTCAAACTCATCTTTAAACAGAGGCAAAACTTAAACAGCCAATTCAAAAACTTTTTAAAAAGGCATTTCAAGAGCACGCATAGATTTTACTGGGGAGTAAAAAAAAAAACAAAACTTCAAACATATAAACACTTTAGGAAAATACTGACGGTGTTTGTAACATTTCCAGGATAATTTAACACCTGCTGAAGTCCAGCTTCTTGTGGCTCAGAAAAATATAATTCCATAATAAAGTCATATATGAAGTAACCTTTCCTTAAACAAAGTATTTAAGCTTAGAAGCACATTTAACAATGCTTAATGGAAGAATTAGGAGTATTGTTTTTATATTCAGAAACTGCTTTAATTTCTTAATGCACTATTTTTATCTTCCAGATGATTTTATTACACTTTAGGACCAACTATTCAACAAACTGGATATCATAATTGGCCTAAAATACTAAATCAAGTTAGATTATTTCAAAATCTATTCTTACCAAAACCTTTTCTTGAGATTAAAGGGTTACATTTGAGATATGCAAGCCAAACACTGCACATGAAGTTCACTAAAGCCTTTTCTACAGTGGTTAACCATACAAGAAAAATTTAGAGTTTAATAAAAATATGCCCACAACAGATGATTTCTGCATAAAAGAGGCACACACAGGACTAAATCCAGTTGTGCTGTCAGTAAAGGACAAAAGATAACTATGTAATAGCTCAGAGAGCCTGACCACCATTGCGGGTATGTCAACCTCTATCAAGGTTTCTACTGGACAAATTTAGATTCAAAAAGATGCTAGATTTGGTTCAAGGTGCATTAAGCAAAGCCATAAGCATGAAATTCCCATGTACAATGCTTCAATCCTGGCTCAATTTTAAGGCATGATAAAGTCACAATCTAGAATAACTATGACAGAATGCTGAAGGTAATGTCATTACTAAAAATATGCAAGTTAGCTAGAAAAGCAAAAGTTATCTGAAATGCAAGAGCAGAACAGAACCAGTCAGTAAGGAAAACAATTTCATAAAAATGCAAGAAAAAAGTGGCAGCAAAAATCATGTTTTCAAATCAGAACAATTACCTACATTTCTCCCTTCCTGTCACTATTACAACACAGGGCTGATTGACTATCTCTCAACAGCCTACTTAGATCTACTCATTGCTTGCTGACTCTTGCCTTCAGCTACCTACAGAAGTTCTGAAACCTCTACTTTCCACTGAACAGGCATAATTTCACTCTGTGGCATTTTAAGTAAATTACTTAAAATGCTTATTCTAACCTTGTAAAACACTGCAATCCAAAACAGAAAGGCACAAAAGAAGTATTGGTTTGGTTTTTTTTCTTTTCTTACCTGATTCTTTAGAGCTCTTTGCCAAAAGTGAATCTACCTCTACTGATTTTGGTCTAAGTGGTAACAGCTCAGACTCTAACTTTGGTTTTCCTACTGGCTCAACTTCAGATTTTGGTCGAAGACAAACAACTTCTCCATTAGATCTGCAGTAAGAAAAAAACCCCAACATATACCTAGTCAATGGATTAAATAATTACAACTTAGACATACCAAGAATTAGAAGTAAACTAAAAACTTTCAGTATATCTTATATTCTAAAGACTTGCTTAAAAATAAAGTCTTCTGAAGACAAACTCTAATTTTTTAAAACTCAATTCTTCTGTTCCAGCTCTTTCAGAGTTGTCCAACATGCCCAATCTCCTGATAAAACCAGTTCAAAACTTTTACTACAGGGCATATATTGGCACTTAAATCTAAAACAGTACACTACAGTGCAACAGAAATATAGTATCTTGTGAAATGTTCAGAAACATTACCCAGACTTTTTGACATCAAAATCTTCATGTAATGAAAAAAAGCTGCCAAGTTATTTCTTCCTAGGTATAGAAGAAAGTAGCTTGCACACTTGGCTTTTATTCTACTGTGCATTCTCTGCATATCTGGTCACATCATCCAGGGACAAATAAACCCACCGAAACATACATATAAGAAAAAATTATCATTTTCTTTACAAGTCTTGCTGTAATTTATGCTAGAGCATGGGAAAAAGGAAAAAAAAAAAAAAAAAAGACAAAATCTTTAAATCTTTACTTGGGAAACTCTCCAAAATACCAAGTGACAAAACACAATTACATACTGAAAACCTCAACAGAAGTGATGTGTCAATGGTCTACTTCTTCAGTCAGGCATCCAGTGCTCCCAGGGCTATGCAAATAGGATCAGAGGCAGCTAATCCCTGTTGGAGTCAACCATCTGAAGTGTGTGCCTTACCCACACTCCCTCTCCCTACTGCCCTCCTCCTCACTCTTCTATCTCTTTAGATATTCATCCTTACGGTTCAGCTATACAGGACCTGCTGTTAAAAAATTATAAACACTGACAACTGCTTGGTGCCACCCTGTATTTTGCTTGGTATTTAAGGTGCAAGCTCTTTGACGCAGCAGCTATCTGCTCCTTTATTTGTACAAGGCCAAGTGCATAATGACATTACTTTTTCACGGTTCTCTCAAGTTAACTAAGCATCCCAAAGGGACAGTTAACCATCAGCAGTTTAGTTACAGTCTGGGGCAAAGATCTAGCAATTACTTTGATGGAGACACAAAGTAAAACTGTGTGGGGGATTGTATTGATGCAAAATCAGTCTCCACGAAACACCATAAGTAAATTGTTTCAAACTCATGAGAAAAAAAATTAGAAGTGGATCTAAAAGAAATGGTGAGCTATTACTTGCTATTACCCTCCCTCTTTGCCCAGTAACTCAATTGAGAATACTCAAGACAGTATGGAGACTGGATGCGGTTCTATGTAAGTGCTTTCATCCCAAGAAGCAACATAGGGTGCCTCTAGCAAGGGTACTAACTGTGCTCAACTCTTCCTTTCCATCTATCTTACTCTATCTGAAAATTGATGTAGCTGAAATCTTCATGTTTTCTTCCAACACTATAATAATTCTGAAGTGCCATGTCCACAGATTCTTTTATACCACACTACTGCCGTAGCTACAACATCTTCATTATGGGGCAGGCTTAAAGCAAAGCAGCCCACAGATAACTTCACCTACCTCACAGTTATTTATACTGAAATATTCACTGAGATGAATTTAATGTCTCAAAGAATTAGAAAGTGATAAGTGCACACTGATAAAGACTTGGAGAACCAAGACATTGGTTGGTGTTTTTTTTTTTCAACTTCAAATATAAGTTTCTTCCTACCCTGTCCATGAGGAAAGACTGAACAAACCAAAGAAAATATACTCAATGTATACCATATAAATTATACTGACTTGGATACAGATGATGACAAAAGAGGTTTGTCTGGACGTTTTGGGTGCAAAAGCCCTCCTCTCAGTAATCTGTTAGTCTTGCTTGGAGGAACAGGCTTCTTGGGTGGTACTTGAGGAGCTTGTGGCTTCAAAGTCTTCTGATCCAAAGCTCCTCTTTCATCTGATAAAATAAGTCACCACAACACTTTAAAATCCCACGTTACTTAGAATTCCTACAATGCTGATGAATTATTAAGCAACTGTTGTCAGAAATACTTCCTTTGAAGATCGATGTGAAAAATGTGATGCCTTATCAAAACACAAACTACTTACCTGAACTTAAAAAAAAGACCACATTAAAGCAAAGTGTCTTTCTAGTGACATGAAATAGCAGTAAGAAATTATCGATTCACATTATTGCACTACAAATGACAGCTAAGAACCCAGAATCAATCTATACTGCTACTGCTTTCTCTTTTCTATGAATACAACTTATCCCTTCTTAAAAAGATAGGGTTTTATTTTTTTTTATTTTATTGTAACTAGAGCTCTTCCATATACACAAGCAGCATAATTTATCTATGCAAAAAGGAGGCAGTTAAGGGAGAATATTTATCTGAATAGCTGAAACTTTTTAGACAAAGTCCACCTTCCTACAAATTCAGGATACAAATTAAGTATGGGTAATCAAACAAACAAACAAGTTAAATTTTTTGTTTAATGACTGCTTGACCTAATCAAATACTGTCCAGAAGAGCTGGAGCTATATAACTAATGGGACATGGAAAAATTCAAGCTGCTTCACAAACATTAGTTAAATAGTCTTCAATCTACATTCCCTAATCACAGCCTTTAGGATATCCAGAGTAAACCACCTACTTTTCTTTGTAAAACTATGCTATAGCCCCATTGGGCATACATAAAGCACTGAGGATTTAAAAGATTTTCGTTAGGTTGCTGTAAGGAGTTACAGTCTTTTACAGTTACTACAATAAATCAGTTAACCGGGATGGAAAGACTGACCTTCAGCTTTGATTCTCCCCATGCTTCTCTCTTATGACTTTTCTTTTAACACAGTATTAGTCTAATATAAAATATTTACACATACTATGAATTTAAGGGTTGGATTGGAAATTTGCTTCAGCTCCATCCCAGCTAAGTGCCTGATCTGCCAGTTCTATGCCTGACTTCCTTTGGAAAACTCCTCCAGCTGCTGAGTGTCAACCCTCCAACTGTAAAATGGGAAAGCACTGATTTTCTTTCACAGGAATACTCAGAAATAAACAGACTGTAGAGATAATTCTGCAAAAAAAAGGTATGACGCAGGTCAGAGCATCTTTCTGCTTTGGGACATCTGAACATTAGGAGGAAACATGAACAAAATAACCCTCAACTGTTTGACATTCCCTGCTAGTCTTTCAGTATTGAGATAAAAAAAAAATCAAAAAATACTGAAGTAGTGGAAGAATTTTGCCACATGGTGGTGCTGACTGCCCTGTGTAGAACAACCTGTCAACAGTGCTAGGCACTACTGCTTATGAATCCTATATGCAAGATTTTAAATGCCCAGTAGGAGTTAATAGTAACTGAAGTTCAATTACCTTTATTTTAGCTATGCTGAACACGAGCTGAGAATTGTGCCTTTTGTTTATAAGAATAAATGAGTTCATTAACAAGACAGAAAAACTGCTGTCATCAAATCTTATTCCTGAATTGTCATCTGTCAGTTTTCCCTTCAATTACTCCCACTCAGGATCTGAATATAAAAACCCTCCACAGCTATGTAGAAAAAGTTAATACCAAAGTTCAAGATTCACCATGAGCTCAGAAACTGGACAATTTTGCTGGACAAAATGGCAAGTCTCTTTTTTTGGCTTTTGCTCTGCAATGAGATATGAGATTTGGCTAAAAATAAGCAGTTTAGTATTGGACATAAAAAATACTAATCTGAAGACACTGAACAAAAAATTCTACATTATACCACTAAGTGGCCTTCACTATAAACAAACACTTACAGGAGTATTGCTTGCAATATTTGATCACAATTCAAGGCAAATATCTTAGTTTCCCAAAAGAAATTAAAAAAATTACCTAGTTTGGTATTTTGCAATTAGAGCTGCTCAATTATTTTTCTTTTTTAAAATTATAGTACAATTTCATAGTTAACAGATTTAATCACTAGTATCAATACAGTTATTTTTCCATAAGTAAAACTGCACTGATAAATGAGCAATTTTTCTAGTAAAACTCTACTGCTATCTGTATATATAACGTGCAACACCTGACCTTCAACTGAATGCGAGATAAGCACTTCGACCATCATTTCCTCAACACAATAAGGACAGTTCTCTGCCTCACTTAATTATTCAGAAGCTTTCATGTTCCTAAGCATTGCAGATAGTGTTCTCAGTAGGCCTTTTTTTTTTTCCCATATTCCTTCAAGAACTGTTGAGCTCAAATATGCAAAGGTTAACACCATAATACAAACAGAACCAATCTAAAATTAAACTTACTTCAGGTTAAGTAAACTTAAACTTATAAAGAGCCAAGTGATCAAAATTTCTAGAACCATACAGCTGATCTCAATTCACATCTGAAGATACTGTTCCAACAGCTAAAAATAATTTGCTTGCTCACATGCAGAGGAAACATAGCTGATTTCAGCAAGTATCCTTCAAATAAAACACCTGAGAATGTGCTCTGTTTAAAATGTGGTTTGTATAATCTGCCCAAGTAAGCCGTGTAACCCACTGAGCAGGTTTGTTTGTCAAAAAGCCATGGTGAGCCACAGGTCACTATTCAGAGAACAGAGTATGTTTTTGTAATATGGTTACGCTGCACTAAGTCTGAACTTCTCTAAAACCCAGCAAGCATGTTTGTTTAAGCTTCTGACTTTTAAACACAATCAAAACAGTTTGAGGGGGATTACCTCCAAATTCCATGGGACAGCAAAACATGGAATATAGCAAGAATTAACTAGAAAGAAATCTCAGTTTCTGAGCATTGCCACTGTAACATCTGTCAAGAGAGTGCTGTGACTGTTCTCTGTATTTCTTTCAAAAATGTTTTCCGTCAGAGACTGACTTTGGCCAAAACATTCAGATGCAGCAGCAAATGTTTCCATTTCTAGTAATTTAGTATTGCTATTCAGAACTGCAGTAACTATCACAGAACTATCTTGAAATCAACTCAATAGTAACTATGTCATTATGCAGTGCAATATATATTTCTCAGATTGTAATGCAATTACAAGAAATTTAGTTCTTGTTCTAATTACTCTAACAGATATTTCCAGAACATCACAGACACAATAATTTCCATAAATGGTATCAAGAAAATCTGTATGTCATCTTCTAAACAGGTGCCTATTGAACAGAGAAGTCAAGCTAAAAACTAACTCATTCACAAGACCTTGGTCTGAAATTCTCAATGAAAAAAATTGGTCTCACCTTTTTCTTCAGGCCTCAAAGAAGGCAATTTCTTCTCTCCAGTTGGCAATTCAGGCTTCGGAGCTGAATGCAAAAAGAAACCATAGACATTTCTCAAAAGCTTTCATTATCTACGTCACTAACTAAAAATATGACATACACCAATTTTTGTTTATACTCTCTCCTTTGCAAGGAGTGAAATACTATTTATAAACACTCATTTGAGCCCAGAAGAGAGTGCCTGTATTAAAGTGTTTCCAACGTAGGCTTCATCATGATTTTGAAACATATATAGCAACAGCGTACATGAAGCATAAAAAGCATGCTGTGACTACAGGTAGTTGGATCACTAGAAAATACAAAGTTACTTCTGAATTTTCTTTTGAAGTCATGCACTGCTTCCAATTTAATATTTCTTCAAATATGTACCACAATTCATACACTACATACCTGGACTTTTAACTGGAGGTGGAGGTTTCTTTGGTTTCTAAAAAAGAAACAAACCAAAGGATAAATAAAAATAGCACTCAAACAAACAGATATTGTCTATTGAGGACAGACTCAGTGTTTTGGTTTGCAACCTGTAATGTCTAGCTTGTTTACTAGCTGATTTTAAAGTATTTCACAAAGGAGATAATCAATTCACAGACAGGAAACAGAACTGGAGAAATTCCTCTGATACCTCCTAGCCAGCCAGTTGCAAAAACAAAATGCAAATCAGATCAAAATCTTCAAATCAGATTAGTGCTTCAGCAACGTGTATAAGCAGCAGAAGCACAAAGAACTAAAAACTAAGAATTACATCTTTTTTAGTCCAAAGAATTGTTCTGATGGCAACCATTTTAATCTCATTATGCAAACCTCAGTCTTAGTACAATGCAAGTTTAAAAGACTAATCAGGTAAATTTTTAAACTTAAATTGGTCACTTTCACAGGGAAAAAAAAAGTTCTAAATTAAGTATCAAAAGAACTATTTCAATTAACTGACTCCTAAATTACAAGTGTAAGGAAACAAAATAGCAGCCTTTGCAATATAAACACTGCAGGTTTTAAATACTATTTTGAGCTTCCTTATCACTGCATATTTAAGTGGGAAGAGTGGACAAACTACATTAGCTGTATTTGTTCAAAAACTGTACAAAGTATTACAGTGCCATAGTCTTTGGCTTGCTTTCCCAGTGTGGTTATCACTACACTGTACATTGAAACTAACTTTATTTTGAAATGCAATCACTTGTCACTTTCCTTGAACTGGTAAAATTTAATTTAAATCTCTCCTGTTGAAGAACTGTCATCTCTCAGGACAGACATCTCAAACCATCTCATCCTCAGAATGCAATTAATGAAAATGCTCTAGAAGAGCTATCTTTCTGGCTGTAGCAAGGACAAGGCTCACTGATAAAGCAATCACAAAAGCCTACAAAAAACCTCATCCTTTATCCAAACACTTCTGAAACCATATGGGCTTAATGTAACATAGCCCCTCCAAACCACTTTGTAGTAAGTATTTTTGAAACAGTTGCTTTGGGTGGATTTAACTTCTGTGCCCCTACCACTGTTGAAAAAGCTGCTCTTAATGCAGAAAGATTTTATTCTGATAGGCAAAATGTAACTAAGCAAGCATGAAAATCCATATTAAATTTCTTCCTCTAATTTCAGAGAACACAAGAGCTGGTGAACTTAAGTAACAAGATCATATTTTCTTTCTTTCCCCCAAAAGTAGATACATTATCCAGCTGTGCAGCATTTCTGCCCATATCATAACCAATTATGCTGAGAGCTCAGCATCACCCTGCCATTACATGATTCTGATCTGTGTTTTTATTAAGTCAATATCTAATAGCTGATTATAATAATCAGCCATCCAATGCTTTGAACTTCAAAGCTGCTCAGTGCAAAGTGAATCCCTGTACTGAGATACACTATACAAAGCAGAATAAAGGATCAAAGCAAGGTTTGTCTACAGGAGACACTACAGTAAAAGAACAACTTCACCCTTTCTCAAAGAGCAATTCTGTATTGCAAAATAGTAATACTTCCCACCCACCCCTCAAATCATGTCAGCTGTACACTACAGAATTTATGCCATTCTTGCAAAGCTGAGAATCAAGTTGAGAAGGAAATTCTGACTTGGAATAACTAGACTTTCTGTGTATGTTAAGCAACTGAGGCTAAATGCTAAGTTAATAACTATCTATCAGGTTGTACCTAGCGATTCTCTGTGAATTTCTCCACTTCCAGACGAAACGGCACTAAATTACTATGAAACTCACTGTTCTGCTGAGATACAGGCTGCAGCATTTAGATTTTCTGACCTGGACCTGAATCCATCCTATCTGGAGATGATGTACATTTGTGAATTAATGCAGCCATCAACAAGAAAATTATAAAATAAGAACCAAAATTACAAGATTAAGGAGTACCACATGAAACCATGTATTTCCACAATTTAGCACATGAGCTGGTGGGAAATAGGTATTTCTAGATCCCATTTAAAGACTCATGCACAGCAGCCTACAGGCAAGTCTGAGCATGGAAAAATACCAGTTGGTCTTACAGGGGCCATTCAGTATTTTCGATTATAGTTACTTACAGGATTACAGATGGAGAAGACCAACTGCTTATATATACTTTCAAAACAGTAAGGATTGAACACAGTAATCAGTTACATATTACAGAATGTTATCAGAACTATATCTTTTTCTATGACCCAATCATCCTCGCCAATACAGTTAATATCAAAAAGCATGCCTCTTTTTAACAATTAAGAAATTTGAAGACAAGCATTAAATTTTAAAGCTTTTTACATTGATATAGCTAATTCAAGACAAAACTGCTACAATTGTTAATAATATTTTAAGCAGCTTAATATGCTATGAAGAATTTTATTGTTTGCATTTCCATCTGTATTTTTTTGATACTAAACAACACACGTAAGAACTTACAGGGAAGTCTTTATCAGACTCTTGTATTTGAACAGCAAAATTATCTGGGAAGACTCCTTCTTTACCATTGAGTTCTCCTTTCCACCAGCCTGGCTCTCCAGTGTCCTAAAATAAACAACAGGACTTTTCAATCAGGATTTACTCCTTCTTCAGAAGAGAAACGGTTACAGGAATACTTTTGCTTTTATCCACAATATTAAATAATTGTTTGTCTGAAATAACACATTTATAGGAGAAATACTTTGGCCACATTTCCAAGGGGAAACAGTTACAAATCAGATCAGGTTCGGTCACTTTTTGTTTAGTTTCTAAAAAGCAGGAGATATATATTACATCATATATAAGATAAGGGCATAAGGATAAGATCTGCAAAGGGAAAGAAAGTACATAAACCCAAGTGTGACTCAGCACACAGTATTCAATATACTCAACTTCCTTAACTGGCAACTTATTCAATAAATACTTGAGTAAAATTGTGTTACACCAATACCACAACAAAAGTGATTCTGATATGATGAATCAGGTCCAGTGGTCTGAAAAGGGTCAAGAAGCAAGAGGATATATCCATTATAACCACATGAACTGTCCTGGGTTTAGGAGTAGCAGTTGAATTTTTTTCTCCTTCTTAGTACCTGGTGCAGTGCTGTGGTTTTGACTTATGGCCTGGGAACAGCATTGATAATACTGATGGTTTTAGTTGCCGCTCAAATGTTTAGTCTGACCAAGGACTTCGTGAGTCTCATGCTCTGCCAGGGAGGAGGGGAAGCTGGGAAAGAGAGACTGGACACCTGACCCAAACTAGCCAAAGAGGTATTCCATGCCACAACACATCATGCCCTGCATGTAACTGGGAGTTACCAGAAGGGCACTCACTGCTCGGTCGGGCTCAGTTGGCAGATGGTATTATATTCTCTTTCTTTGTTATTTCCGCTATAATTGGTGGCAGCAGCAGTGATTCGTGTTATACCTTAGTTACTGGACTGTTCTTACCTCAACCCATGGGAGTTACATTCTTTTGATTCTCCTCCCTGTCCCTCCGAGAGCAAGGGGACGGAAGAAGGGGGGGGAGGGGGGGCAAGAACAAGCAAGACTGCGTGGCTAACCTGATGACAGGGTTTAAATCACGACACTAAGGTATAAGCTAAAAATAAAGAAGGGCAGAAGGAGGGTGAATTAATTCAGTTGCATAAAAATCCATTACATGATCTTACTGGATCAAGGCCTTAGTTTATCCATAACAGAAAGTATGATGTTATTTGAACATTTTGGCAGCATAAATAACAGCTTTCCTCTGTTCCTAAGATATAAAATACTGCAGATGTCACCCTGCAAACAGCTCCAAGTAGATTACTGCTGATATGTGCCACTGTTAGCAGCACCAAGTAGTTCCTTCCAAAGTTCAGTACACAACAAGGATAATTTGGTACTCAATTTAGGACATGGAATAGGCAGAGGCTGGGGGAAAAAGGGTTTATAAAAAAAGAATCTCACCCCACGTTAAACTAAAGGAGGAATCAGCAAGAAATGTGAATAGGTGATAAGTGCTTAAAGTAAAACTTTGGTAAAGTTTTCTTCCATTTCTCCCTCTGTCACCCTTTCAATTAAGTACTACAGTGTCCAGCTTCTGAGCAGTGAGCAGTCATGAATGGGAAAAGGCATCTATTGCTCAACTTCATGTAGCCAGTGCTGAGGGTATGCTAGGAAGTCAGAGATAACTTCATGGCAAATGATCACAGAATCTTAGAAGAGTTAGGGTTGGAAAGGACCTTAAGATCATCTAGTTCGAACCCTCCTGCCAAAAATAGAGACACCTCACACTAAACCATGCCACCCAAGGCTTCATCCAACATGGCCTTGAATAATGCCAGGGATGAAGCATTCACAGCTTCCCTGGGCAACCCATTCCAGTGCCTCACCACCCTTATGGAAAAGAACTTCTTCCTCATATCCAATCTAAACCTCCCCTATTTAAGTGTGAACCCCTTCCCCCTTGTCCTGTCACTACAGTCCCTAATGAAAAGTCCGTCCTCAGCATCCCTATAGGCCCCCTTCAAATACCAGAAGGCTGCTATGAGGTCTCCACACAGCCTTCTCTTCTCCAGGCTGAACAGTCCCACATTTCTCAGCCTGTCTTCACATGGGAGATGCTCCAGTCCCCTGATCATCCTCATGGTCCTCCTCTGGACTTGTTCCAACAGTTCCATGTCCTTTTTATGTTGAGGACACCAGAACTGCACACAATACTCCAGGTGAGGTCTCATGAGAGCAGAATAGAGGGGCAGGATCACCTCCTTCGACCTGCTGGTCACGCTTCTTTTGATGCAGCCCAGCACACGGTTGGCTTTCTGGGCTGCAAGTGCACACTGAAGCTGGCTCATGTTCATTTTCTCATAAACCAAAACCCCCAAGTCCTTCTCCGCAGAGCAGCTCTGAATCTCTTCTCTGCCCAACCTGTAGCTGTACCTGGGATTGCTCTGACCCAGGTGTAGGACCTTGCACTTGCCATGGTTAAACTTCATGAGGTTGGCATCAGCTCACCTCACAAGCGTGTCAAGGTACCTCTGGATGGCATTCCTTCCCTCCAGCGTATCCACCGAACCACAGATTCAGATGCCTTCTCAGTTAAACAAGCTACAAAGAAAATCATGAGCTGCTCAACTTGCATTGAGACACAGGATGAACCTGTCTTCTGAAAACTGCATTGAGTCCTTGGAACACACAGCAATGAAGGGGGGGTTGTTTAAATAAACAAAGACACAGTTTCAGCCCTCATGCTTTTATTAGTAACCCACATATCCTTCTCTTGTGCTATTTCCATCTGCATGAACTCAAATCCTCTTAGGGCATTTTTCAAAGCACCAAAAAGAGCACAGTGTGAGCTTAAATTTGATATGTCTAAAGCAGACATTCTCATGAAACATGCCTGATTCTGGCTTATTTTTAGTTTCCACAGAGATCAGCTTGGCACTATTGACTTACTGTGAAACAGCATTCATAGCTGAGATGGATGGAATTTTTTCTGGACACAGCATTTGCCCATGTTGTATATTTTTAAGTCTGTAGCTTCTGGTAGCACACTGATAAACCTAAATGTAGTAATTTACCCTGCTTCTCAGTTTACAACTAATCTGCTTCTGCCAATAATTTATTTACAGTTATTTAACATGCATTTCATTTTGTCTGTAAATTTCTCCCCCCATAACTAATATATATCAGGCAGAATCAAAAGGAGTTTGACAACTGTCAGTATAAATTTTCCACACTGTCTCCCATGATATTCTCATAGGCAAGCTCATGAAGTGCGGATTGGACGGATGGATGGTGAGCTGGATTAAGAACTTGTTGAATGGCATTACTGACACAGAGTTTATTTGGGGAACTTTAACTAATGATGTCTCCCAATCCTGGATCAAATATTATTTAAATTATTTTTCAACGGCCCGGATGAAGGGATAGAGTACCTCCCCAGCAAGTTTCATCCTGTTTCACTTAAATATACTTTTAGAAGTGTTCAGAACCAACATGGTTTATTATTTCAGACACATCACCTTCTTCTTTAAAACCTTCAAGTTACGATCTTTCAGGTCATGTTCCTACTTTGCATTTGCACACCTACAAAATATCATCTACCACCTTCCTGACAATCAGTTGAGGGAGCTGAAAGCCTGTAAGCAGTGCACTTACTCACCCAACATGGCCCATACTCCAATAGCTGATATGAGAGCAAAGTTGACAACAATGTTCTGTCCCCCAAACAGTGTTCTTTCTGTTCAAAATGATACCTGTCTCTGATAGTCCAATTTCACCAAATTCAGTTTGAGGTTTTATTCTCTCTATCCTGATGAGCCATATTAGGATTCCCTTAAAACTTCTTTTCCATACAACCTTCAAACAACATCATAGCAGTTGTCCTAAGAGCCAAAATTATTCTTTTCATTCTGCCAATATAAAAAATACTGCTTTCTGTGCTTGATAGATTCTTCTACAGTGTCTGATACTATACTCAAGTTTCAAGCTCTTCAGGTATGGGACTATCTTTCACTACATGTTTGTACAGCACTTAACAGAACTGGGCCATGTTACTAACTGCCAGCTGTGGGTAGCAGATCAAGCAGGGCTTGAACAAGATCTTCGAAGGAAAGGGAGTATTATGTTACGCCTACAGTTACATATGCTCTGTGGGACACTTTCTCATTTCAGCCACAACAGTGTAAATCTGGAATAATTCCACTGGAAAACTGCTCTTCTGCACCAGAACATGGTGTATTGTACCTACTGTTTGCTGTTAAACATGAGGGATGACTTTTCCGTTTATATATCATTTCTTTCAGCTTTAGCATTATTTCAGGCTTTGCATGCTAGGCTAGCTATGATTCATGCAGCACAAAAATAAATCTCTTCCTCCTGCCTCTCTTCCTTTTTTTCTTATTCAACAGAGCAGAAGATGTGCTAATTAAGTCCCTTCTTTATTAAAGACAGATGCACACTTTCAGCAGTTTACTAGAAGTGTCATTTCTACAAAAATATGGGAAAGTACAAAATAATCACTTCAAATATGCCTGCAGGAAGCAAGGAGACTTCTTATCTGCTCTCCAGAAGTACTTCTATCATACTAGCAGGCAATTGCTATTGGGTTTAACTTAACCCCAGATATATCCTACCCACATAGAGGCCTGTCTTGGTCTTACTTCCATGCATCCCATGTCTAGGTTCATCCTTTCACAATTATAAGCAAATGCTGGAAGAATTTGTGGCTAGCAGAAATAGATGCTGAGGGCCCACTGGAGCATGAAGCACTCAGAAGGATTGCCTTTCAGAGTGGATGTGGGTCGCAGTGCTGGTCACATCTGGCATGGACCTGGACAGAAAGGGCAAGAGAAGGGTCTGGGAGCAATGCAGAGGAGTCGGATGGGGACCTAGGAGGGTTCATGGTAGATGTGTTGCTTTGGAGCAGAAGGGGTCACTGAGCATTCGGGATAAGAAGAGAAGAGTGGTGGGAGTTCATGAGTGGTAAGAGGCTTGGATTTAAAGGCAGAAGCACACAGAAACCTGCTCTCTCTTCTTATTCACAATTTTTGTCCTTGCTTGATAGGAAACTTCTACTGTCAACATTATTAATCAAGTAACGTCACCAGGCGGTGACAGTTCTCAGTCCTGACTGCAGCTTGAGCTGGGGGTTTCTGGAGATCTATATTGTGCTGCAGAAAAATGTATGTGAGATGCCAGGAGACTTCAGGTTGTTCTGAAACTCTGAGAAGTGAGGTGCTAGAGGAGTTAATGTTGATTGAAAAACATAAAGTTCCCTAAAATACACTTTATTTAATAGACTAGATTTGTCAACCTTAATAAAAGAATGAATAATAATCAGGAACAAATTTGGGGCATATAAGGATGCTGGGGAGGGACTGCTCATTAGGGACTGTAGTGATAGGACAAGAGGTGATGTGTTAAAACTTGAACAGGGGAAGTTTAGATTGCACATAAGAAAGAAGTTCTTTACTGTAAGGATGGTGAGATACTGGAATAGGTTACCCAAGGAAGCTGTGAATGCTCCATCCCTGGTGGTGTTCAAGGCCAGGTTGGGCAGAGCCTTGGGTAACACGGTTTAGTGTGAGGTGTCCCTGCCCATGGCAGGGGATTGGAACTTGATGATCTTAAGGTCCTTTCCAACTCTAACTATTCTATGATTCTATGATTCTAGTAAGGGATAGTATCATTGATTTTTTAAAGGTAATTTCCCTCCAGACAGATAAATGTCTCCTAAAATGTTGTCAGTTAACTTAGCAAAACTGGGATTTTTTTTTTCATTCTTTTCAGATTTCAAGGTATTCTGTACAGTAACCCTGAGAGAGAGAGAAGTGTCATCCCACAAAGAAAGGCACTTTGGTAATCCTATTTGTTTATCCATTTGGCAAGTCAGTGAAGAAAATAACAACCAACCACAGTAATTCTTCTAAAAACAGAAAAGCAAATGATGTTTCAAAGAAAACAACAAAATAATGACAACAGTTTCAATGTCTAATTAGGAACTGTAAATGTTTTAATGATATTCTAACAGAGAGAGATACTCAGAAGCAAACACCAAGGCCTTCCTGAGTGCACTGCCAAATTGCTTCTGAAAACTGTAGGGATGTATAGGCACATGAACATCTTTGTGAATGTGTCTTGAATGTCTTGGTGCTATTTATCTTCTCTGATCTGTGCAGCTTTCAGCTTACAAACCATACTATGCAAGCATTTTGTACATACTATGTAACTATAAAAGTTAAAGTTTAAACTATGTGCTCTCCAAAAGGCATGTGGAAATCTACAGTCAAAAAATATGCTGGCTATGGCCAAACGTTAGAAAGAAGCTCCTAAAATCTATAAATAAGCAAAACCTGACAGATTAGCTGAGAGGAGCAAATGCAAGCCTTTGCTGACTCAAATATCCACTCCTGCTACTAAATAGTGCTTTTATCAAGAAGCAATAAACTATATCCACTAACTGTCAATGTCTCTATTCTTGACTCCGTGTTATGAAGATCACTATCTAGGAATAAACATCCTCTGAGATAAAACAAGACTGTGAGCTTTGGAGACAATAGCAAGATTGTCCCCCCAGCTGAAGACACTAATCCTTAAGCATTTTAAAGAATACAGTGTATTCTTCAGATTGTACCTAACACAATTACACTTTGTTAAAAATTGGCTCCTGGTAATACAGGGGATAGAGGAATATGTACAGTTCTAGGTTTTTTCTTTCCTTTCAAAAGACTAAGTGGCCACATTTTGCCCTCAGATTACATTTGATTGTCTTCCCCAAAGCTGCATGCATGTACATTAAGGGATATTTTTCCATATATTTTAAGAAGCTTGGTAGAGTTGAACATATTTTCATTCAATTATTGTCTCTGATGTAGATAGCCAGCATTAGATTATTCCAGCTTACACAAAAAAAAAAAAAAAAAAACAACTGAAGACAGTATAAACCTAAACTATATATCAAGAATATAAAAAGAAAAAAAAGTCATTTTAGAGTAACTACTTTTGCCAGTAATGCAGCTGGCAATGCAGCTGTGACTTTGCAGAAAATAACTTTTATCAGCAGTCTCCTTATGTAGAGCAACAATTAAGTAAAATAGAGCCATATGGTATTACTGATGGGAAGGGGTTCTTTGGAATATTTTCTATTTAAAAAAAAAAAGGGAAAGAGTATGAAAGTGTGTCTTTGTATGCACTGGTTCCGCTAGATCAGTGTCAAAAAGTGAAGGGCAATACAGCAGCCTGAAACTGATAAAACATAATTGGTTCTGCTCTGCCTGTGGCACGTGCAGAACTTATGCTGTTGTGTAGTTTGAGCTACTTATATAATGCGACATGTCTAACTGCTTCCAGCTCCAATTCTGTCACACCCACTGGTGCTTCCTGCTTGCAAGATCTCCACCGTACAGTGCACAGGGTGTATTTATCTGTTGCAGACCCACAGAGTCAGGCTGAGCTAAACTGCTCATTGAAAGCAAATACAGGTGTCCTGCAGCTTTTGGAGGGCAGGATGCATTCAGTCTAACCAAGACACTGTGCAAAATCTGGAAGGTGCACATGCAGTCTGTGAGGTGCTGATGATCCCTGTTAGGCAAAGGTTCAGTTATCTGAACCCCAGGGGTCATAGCCCCTATGTTGCTAAAATACACTTTTCAAGCGATTTAGGTTTCACCTTCATTGCATGGCAGTCATAACCTGCCTGTATGGTATCTGTATTATACATTTGTACTACAGATGCATGGTGCAGAACAGGTGACACACTATGGATTTACCCATCTCATTAGAAAGATGGCATGGTGGAGTGCAATTCATATGAGTCTGTGCTGGTTTTTGACAGGATAATTTTCTTCATAGTGGCAGGTATGAGGCTAAGTTTTGAATTTATGCTGAAAACAGTGTTGATAATACAAGGATGTTTTAGTTACTGCTGAGAAGTGCTTATACAGAGTCAAGGCCTCTTCTGCTCTTTATCCCACCCCACCAGTGAGTAGGCTGTGGGTGCACAAGGAGCTGGAAGGGGACACAGCTTGTGCAGCTGACTAAACTGATCCAAGGAATATTCCATGGCTTAGAACATCATGCTGAGCATATAAAGCTGGGGGAAAAAGCAGGAACAGGGGACATTCAGAGTGATGGTGTTTGTCTTCCTAAGTAACTGTTATGCATGATGGAGCCCTGCTTTCTTGGAGATGGCTGAACTCCTGCCTGCTGGTGGGAGGTGGTGAATGAATCCTTTGATTTGCTTTGCTTGTGCACAACAGCTCTCACTTTACCTATTAAACCATCTTCTTCTCAACTCATGAATTTTCTCATTTCTACTCCTCTGATTCCCTCCCACATCCCACTGGGAGTGGGGTGAGTGACTGGTTGTGTGGAGCGTAGCTGCCAGCTGGGGTTGAACCATGACAGAGACACATCTAAGCCTACGGTGAAGTAAACATCTCTACCATCCCCAGTTGCGAATAAGAAGAGTACTCCACACTGTAAACTCTTGAGGAAAATGGTTTGCTTTCTTTAAAAGAGAAAGAAAGTAGGTCTGACTGAAAACCATTTTCTAGATTTTCTAATTTATAATTCCCATATTAGCAGAAATTTAAAAAAATATAAGGCCTATAAGGATGCTGGGGAGGGACTCTCCATTAGGCGCTGTAGTGACAGGACTAGGGGTAACGGTTTAAAACTTAAACAGAGGAGGTTTAGATTGGATATAAGGAAGAAATTCTTTACTGTGAGGGTGGTGAGGCACTGGAA
>JBCJKH010068819.1:0-19193 GCA_039877255.1 Loriculus beryllinus | reverse complement strand
CTGGGCTGCATCAAAAGGAGCGTGACCAGCAGGTCGAAGGAGGTGATCCTGCCCCTCTGCTCTGCTCTCGTGAGACCCCACTTGTGACTGAAAGTCACAGGAGCATCAGCAGATGGTGATCTGGGCCCTGTCAACCCAGAGTGTCTTACACATTGTAACGATGTTGAACTGCATGTGCATAAATGTGCATGTGCGTACACACGCATACATCCATGGGAGCTTATTTTCAAATGAGGAGCATCTAAGGAGCATGAATATCCATTCCTCCCCTACACTTTTTCCTAGATAAAAAAGGATACAAACACCACTTCTCACAGAAGACTCATGTGACTTTAGCTTGCCTGTCTGCTCCAGTAGACATTATGAGCTTGATTCTCCAAGACTGCCACTAAAATTCCACTCTGCTGATTTTTGCAACCTAATTCTTCAGGCTTTTTTGTTTTGTTTTGCTTTATTATTATTCTTTTTAAAGGATTATGTGACCCAATTTTATTAAGGGTAATTTGCTATAACAATGCATCTTGAATCTAGGATCCATATGTACTTATCTGCTATTACCACAAATGTAAAACACCAGATTTAGAGACCTGAATTCAGTTTGAACTTGACAGGCTCTGAATGTTCTGAAGCATTAGGGAAAATGGCATCATTTAGAAATCCAAAATGTAAAGGGTTTTATGAGTAATAAACATTCTAAGTCAATAAAGGCTACACAAAGACTCACGTTATTGAGCACCAAAAGGACATAGCTACTTTTTCAACAACTAAAAATGCTGGAGTGTTTCTTCATTATTTTTCTTTAAATGACACATCACACATTCTGCTGCAGAAAAGCAGCTGCTGAAGTAACCTAGAGGGCATTTTCAGGCACTGTACTTCAGTGATTACAGCAATTTTTGTAGACATTCAATATTAGGATTGCATTCTAATTTTAGACAGAGTTAAATTTAAATTGAGTAGGAAGGTTTTTCTATGCTACTTTAGATGTTCTAAGACTGCTTACCCCAACCTCAAAACTGTATAGTATCTGAATTTTGCAGCAATGATAATTTATTAACAATGGTACTTTTTAAAACAAAGAAATTAGACCTCACAAGCTACAGTGAGAAGATGTCTGCTGTTGTGACGATACCCAGACTTAGGCTGCAAGAGCATTTACCCACTGGCCATGACCCCAATACCATGGGATTTAGTGACACTGTCATATTTAAACCCTCCTCTACTCTATTTCCATGATACCTCCTCTTCATTGTGTACATCTAGCAAGTATCCTGAGACTCTGAGCCCAAACTGGGACTCCTATGTTAATGCTTATTCGTATTTAAATCCCCTGACTCTCACAAAACCCAAATATTGAGCTGAAGGAAACTGAAAGAAACAAGGTTAGTAAAGGGCTGACAGTCCAACAGACAATACAGATGGAAAGTGGAGTGACTAGGTGAAACAGAGAAACAAAAGAAAAGAGCTTCTATTAGATGCCAAATGAGACCCAGGCTGGGCCTCATTAAAGCTATATCTATGTAGGTTACATCTTTCCTTATTTCTCTTACCTTGTTTCTCTTGAAATATGCTCTTCGGCAAGCTGCAAAGCACTTCTCGCTGCAGAAGCATTTCACTTCACTTCCCATACTCAGGGAATAGCGCTTGATTCCAACTTTCTGGCACCAGGCACACATTATTTGTACATTTGACACATCATCTTCTACAACAAAAATATAAGAACAATGTTTACATGAGAGGCAAACACCTTCCTCAGACATCTGCACACTTACTCTTAGCTACAACCAGCACCGGCTCATCTTATTTCTAACTTCCTCACTGTTTGACAGCGGAACTGTGCATGCCTGTGATCACCAGGTTTGTCCTCAGGCAGTCAGTGACCTGTACCAGCCAGGCTCGACAGACTGGCAAAGCTTCTAAGACGGCTGGAAAAGATTATTAGCTTAAAAAAAATGGTACATTGCTGAAAAGCTCTGGAAATCTCAAGAGCTTTTAGCATGTTTCAGAGTGCACAACTCTTCATTAAACGAGTAACCAAGACTAGAGGCTCAATGAGTATTGCTGCTTTGTTCTTGTTACTTGCAGTCTGTTATAGTGAACCCTTGAGATGTTCTGCTCAGCAAGCTGGTGACAAAACACACCCAAGAGGTACTGCACCAAGGCAAGTCTCTAACATAAGGCCCTTTCTAAGTAAGAAGGAGCATGAAACGCCCCGTTTCTGTGTTGCTTCAAAATAATGACTAGTGTACAAAACAGGGAGCTTTTGTGTGAATACTGCAGTCACAGAAACAGACTCGAGCAAGAAGGAAGATGCAACACTGTGGTAAAGCCTGCTGGGTTACTTCCCCGTCATCACACTCATTGGTCAAATTTTAATTCAGGCAGAGTTCCTGAACCTCTTTCGAGCTCTTCTCCAATGTGTGTTACAAATGTGGCATCTATGCCTTCTGCCGTGTAAAAAACCCCAGGGCTTACTACTAACATGCTAACGATATCCTTGTGTGGTCATCATTCCCACCACAGCTTCACAGACTGCGCAATGAATAGTTAGGCCTCCTAACAGATCAAGACAGTAAGTTAGCAGGAATCTTCCCGACTTAAAACTCAGAATTCTCCCGTTCTCATGTCCAGTCTATGATAGAGTTGACCTTCCAGTTATAGACAGCAGCCATTGTCTAACTTCTGTAAAAAAAAAAAAAGTAATCCCCAGAGACTAATTGTTAAAGCAGTTCCTGGTCCATGAGCTGTGGAGAATTCATAGCTCAGGGAGTCTGTCATGCAGCCATCCCATTTCCCTATAAAGGATTTGTTTTTGAAGCTACGCTGTCATCATTCTGTAAAATTATTGGCAAACTGATTTTTAGCAGAATGATTTGGCTCTTTTCCCCAGCTATCATAACTCAGAACTACGTGCTGCATTTTATTCACCTTAACGGAATAAATATTGCCAGTTTAATAACTTTTTTCCTTCCACAAATTGTATTATGATTTATAGCTATAAGTAAAATTGTACAACGTAAAATAATAACCTTTTAGTTTCAATCAGACTGTCTACCTTTAAAAGTATATTTAAGGCTAAGTCATAACACAGATTTGTGTTTAATGTATTTTATCACTTACCCTTTAGAGTGGGATTTGCCAATATTATAAATGCTTTCATATACTGAACATCAAGGGAAACCAAAACAATTTGGCCAAAATTATCTATAGCCATCTATAAGGTCAAGAAGCCTGCCCTTGGGCTGGCTGCAATCTCAGCCAGGCACAGAAGAGCGCAAAGTGCTGTTAGGGTGGTGTTGCACAGTGTCATCACAGCTTTCTCTGTGGACCAGCCTTGGCCAGGATTCTAACTAGTCCAGCACAGCCCAAGAGCTCTTCCCCCCATTTTTACCCTGAGCCATTTGAAGTACTAAGCTTTCACAAAGGTGCATTGATTCAGCTACTTCTGCACCATAATAAACCAATTCCTTACAGACTGAACTTGCCCCTTTGAATGTATAAGGACAACAGAAGATGCTGTGAACCAAAGCAAACAGATTGAAATCTCTTGTTTCAGGTAACATCAACATATATTCTCCTACCGATAAGAAGTATTTTATCTCTGGAAAACAGATCTGTGACCAGTGATACCTTTCTAATAGCCTTTGTTTCTGGTGCAAGTAACTGATATAAATAAAAAAAGGAAATTACAGAGCTGAGATTTCACTGGCACAGTACATGCTGCAGTCAGTCTTTCTGAAGCAGGTTGTCTCATCTAGGGGCACAGTTTTTAAGAAGCACAGAGCTCCACCACTGGGATTCTCAGGGGCTTTGATGAGGGGCTTCACTGGGGAACCCCCTCAGCTATCAGTCAACTGCTGTTCACTGACACACATGAACTTCTCCCATGGGCGATAAGAAAGACCACACAACCGTCCATTTTCAATTATACAGCATTCCAGCTGCAGCAACAGCTGTTTACATATAAAAGCCACATTAGACACTTCTCTGCAGGAAGTTATGCAGGACAGTAAGGCTCAATCCACTACCTTCTGCTAAAGGCTTCCTCTGAGATAGACGGGGGAGGGGAAGAGGCACTTACTCTGTCGAGTTGTTGTCTTACCATGCCCTGACCAGTACAACGTCGTCACCACCACCTCAAGAGGAATCCTTTCAAGCAGCATTGCTTCACTTGTGGTCCATGTATCTGACAGTCAATAAAATCTGACAGCAGAAAATGGTCTACAAACTGCTACTTCCAGCCACTGTCTGCACTTCCAGGAACAGACAGCTAATATCCAGGAGGCATCATCAATACTAATGAAAATGTTCATCATTTTGAAAGAAGGGAGTGTGCCTAAATACAAAGAATTTTAATTATTTCTCTCTTTTACTCCCTTCTCACCCCAGCCATCAAAGAATGGACACAATATAACCCTTATGATAGCAGCAGTAATAATAAAACTAGATGCCTCTTCCATCTAATAGACTCAGAAACACTGCTACTAAAGGATTAGCTGAGTATGGTGACATAAAGCAGCCAGGAAACAGTACTTCAGAAGGGAGTTTGGAGCATGTGCTGCCTGAAACAGTGCACTAATATGTCACTTTTTAAGTCACCTTTGCTCCATCAGGCATAGGTTTGCCCAAGTCAATTTCTGATGCAATTCTTAACTTCTTGTAATGCAGTTCATCAGGTGGAAAAAGAAACATCCAGTGCCACATGATTAATTCCCTTACAACCATCAACAAGAGCCCTGTGCAGCCCAGTGAAAGAAGACTGGCTCTAAAATCAAATCCTTTCTTCAGCTTCAAGTGAAGCTAAGAACAGCAGAGAAAAGGACCCATTCTTGGTACCTGGGATAGGTACAGAGCCATGTCCTATGGGCTTGGATGACAGCTGGGGACAATGATAAGGGTCCAAACTTGATCGTATGCTCTCTGTCTTGACACCGGTTGCAGTAGAGGTCTGAGCAGACATTGTGAAAGTAACTAACAGGGATGTTTCATTACAGTGTATTAAGCTTAGTGACTGAAAAAGAGGACTGCAACATCAACGGAAAAGTAACAGTCCATGTATTTCTACCATTACAATCCACAGCAGTGGGAAGCAGTAACTTAAACTTCAAAACATTAAGACTGTATGAAATAAGAAAAGCCAAAATCTCATGCCTTAATTGCTGTCTTTTGCTAAACTCAGACTGGAACAATCTGAATCCAGAAATTCATATCTTCCATTCAAGATAAAATCCTCTCACTTCTTCACAGACCTCTGTTTCGTGAGGCCAAAGTATTTAAAAATCACTTTACCACACTTTCGCCCATCTTTCAGGAAAACGTATCAAATCCCCATTCCTAGAACACCCAGCAAGAAGAACCTGCTGCAAGAAGAACATCAGAAGAGGGAAATTTCAAATCCAGACGTTTGAGACTGCTTAAGTGAAATCAGTCTTGAATTTTTATTCTAATCTTTTTCTGACTAGATCTGTCCTAAGAAAGTTTCTCCACGGTAACTACAACAGTATACTATGTCTGAAATGTTCTCCTTTGCTCACAGACAAACTTGTGCTGGTAGTCTGGCTCAGCATATCTGCTTGAGTAACATGAGCTCATCCTGACTGCATGCCTACGTCTATCATGTGAGCTCTCACTAGAGCAGTTCTTCTGCTGAAGATCATTCCCCATCACTTTCAGGACTCATGTAAGTAGGCTGACACATTTGCATGTTTGTAAAGTACAAAAATAACATTTTCAAATCCTGATACAGATAATTTTGAAGTGAAAGAAAATATTTTTTAACAACTGTATTATTTTCTCCATCAGGGCCTGCAACTTTATGACCTGCTCTTGCAATGTGCTTAGCATGTTCTCAGATCTGTCACATTCACGACAAGGTACTCCTACAGTGAGACAAAGAGGAGTTGGCACAGAGACAAATGAATACTAACAAAAGAGTTTTCAGTAAAACATCCATACTGCTGCCTTCTATGATTACACCAGGTAATAGGATGACATATTCCTTCCACATACAGCACAAGATCTGAATCCCCAACCTCTACTTTTTTTAGAATTCTTGACTCTTCATAGGGAGAGCTATTGTGAAAGTCCCAATACTGTGTTTTTCTGCCCCTGGGTTGTGTCAAGTACAGGTGGAAGCAGTAATCCCTGCACTCGCCATACAGATTCTATTCAGATGCATCTCCTTGCAGTTTTTAGCTTGTGTATTTTTCATAATGAACAATGCAATAAACACCGAGTGTTTGCAGTGTTAAATCATGTTCCCAAAGGGAGTAGTTTGTATAACAAGATAAAATTATCACATTATAATAACTAAATATGCATCAGTCTAAAGCATGCTTCAATTAATCATCAAAAGTTTGCACCGCCTCTTTAGGTCTTAATTAAGCAGAATGTTTGGTTGGGTTGGATTTTTTTTATTCCTTTCAAACCAGCGTGAAGGAGCTGCAGAAAATTGTTCCTCTTAAACCCAATGAGCAGCAGTTTACACTAATCGATGTTATATGGAGCCATAATTTGAAGAGGTGGGGGAAATGAAGGAAGGCAACTAGTACAACAGAGTAAATCCATCATCTACGGCTCTGTCCCTTTATCTAAGCAACCCAGTATGGCCTACAGTGATTAGCAGGATGATTCTAAAACCCCCAGAATTCTGGAGATAAATCCTTACCAGTTTGCTAACTTTCAGGCTGCAACATTCTATTACCACCATGACCTAAATGATGCCTACTTTCAATTTTAACTCCAGGTTCAAGAATTTGGGTGAAACTAAATGCAGTTACAGCTCTAATCCTGCAGATTGTGATGATCCATGGGCAAGTACTCCAAAACTTTACTTTCCACATTTCCTTGCAAGGAATTCAGCAGGAGAAACGTAACCCTTCTGGCGAGAAGCAAATATCACTCTTTAAGGTGCCCAAACGCAGTATGGAAGTAGTCCTGGTGTATAGAAGGAAGACCAAGAGGGTTTGGGACTGAAATCTCAAAGGGTACATATTCCCTGGACCAAGTGAGCCTGTGTGAAACCTGTACCTTTGCTGCTGTTGTACCTGCGATCTGATACAGAAACTGTTGGCACCCCAACCCTTCTCAGTGTCTCTGCATCACTCATCTTTTCCTGGTACCTTCCACCACAGCTATCAGAAGCCATGTCTCCTCGCTAGTGATTTCTTCTGTTTTCCTCTCTTTTTCTCTTTGCTGCATCCCACCCCCTCATACAAGCAGTCTGGATCCCAGTTTTTTGGGCAGAGGGCTAGAATAGCCCTTTTAACCTTTTGTTGGGGACTGTGCTAAATCCACTGGCATACACCTTGAAATATTTAAGCTGTTTTCACCACTGCTTTCTAATGAAAAGCTGCAAACCCCATTTTAAAGACACTAGATCTTAACTTGACTCAAGCATTTGCAGCATTAGCAGTCAAGGCTCACTGTTTCCACTGGGACTTACCAGGATTTCAGAATGGTTAATTCTGAGTTACCCACCTGCCTCTCCTGAAACCCCAGCTTGCCACTGAAGAAAACCAAGTAGCATGTATTCAGCTTTTTCATCCCAAAGCAGTTCCCGAGGTTGATGATCCCAAGCAAGGCAAAACCATTATAGTCAGTTTTCTTACACCCAAGATGCTTTATCTGACTAATCTCTGACTAAAAAATGAACAAACAAAACTCCTGAGACATTGCTGCAGATCCCTTCCTGATAGCACTTAAGCACTGATCCTCTAAATAGATGGGGTATGTGACAAACTTAAGGTACAAAAAGTACCTTGGGAAAAGTAATTACGGGAGGAAGACTGAGAAAAAAAGGCTGACAAGAGAAAGCTTGCTGCAATTATCACTATGGAAATACCTCAGGGGCTCTCCAATGCATTTCCTTTTAAGGACCAGTCTCTTGAAGTTCATGACTCTGCCAATGAAGCAAAGTGTCCCAGCTCCTTTAAAAAAATCATTTTGGGGAACCACAGCTTGCCCACCTTTTCTATGCATGAGTTGAGGCACATTCTCATGCATAGTTCAGTAAGGACTGAATACACAACACAATTAAAAGCTGGCATTTAGGCAGGTTTTAAGCATGCAAACAAAAAGGCACCTATTTCAGCTAATGGGGGGGGAACTCCCTGGGTATTTTGAATGTATGCTATTAAAGTGCATACATGGACTTAGTGATTTTCTTTTTAGCACAAAGGAAACACTTGGCCTTCAACAGAGAGCAAAAGACATCAACAGTGGGCTAGATGGGACAGGCATCCTGGCAACCATTGGCATTTTAAAAACCAGGCACTAATACCCCTACAATCAGTATAAATTAGGTGATGTTTGAAACTGAAAAAGGAGAAAGAATTTGAAGAGTAGCAACTGCAGGACTTGTTGCAGTGGTCTTTACTAGAGAGCTAAACCTGCAGTTAGAGAAATTGTTATTGCTGTTCAGTAACTGAAATAAGATTTGAGAAATACTGAACAGGGATCCAGAGCATAGTAAAATGAAAGTCTCCTCAATATGCAGACTTAATTAGATCTGATAATACGGGTTTTTATTTAAAGCAAAGTGCCACCAGGTTCTGCCTGGAATCAGACTTCTTGGTAATGCAGTCAGAGAACCAATTCCCTGGTGAATTCAGACAGACAATCTTAGAATTAATTTTTACTGCCCTGCTAACTACCATTTAAAACATCTTTTGTGCTTCCAGATTCCTCCAATATGATTTAAATATCGAGAGAGGTTACAACGGTCAATTCCAGAGTGTTCACAGGGCAGAGATTCTATTTAATCCCACACGTTTCATCAAGTTACCCATGCATACTTATATTTACAAAAAAATCCTGTAACCTTTAAATCTAAAGCTATGTTAAGCTGTAACACAGAAAATCAATTGTTCCTTTCTATAAAATACCTAGCTACTTGCTTCAGTATTTAAATACAACATTTACTTGCCAACTTAGGTAACAGGCCTATTTTACAAGGTAGTCAGCACAGGAAACACTTCTGCTCCCCCTTTAAGATATTTTGTCTCAACAGATACAGTTCCTCCAGCCCATTCCTCCTTCATTTTCACAAGTTTCTGATAACTTTTGGTATGACCCCAATCATTATCATTTAGAAATCACTGAACCAAACATTATGTCGAGACTCTGATCTGCAGGTTGGAGGATTTTAATCCCCTTTCCTTTCCCAAATACTCATTATCTTGTGAAAACCCTGGGAAGGAGCATTATTTTTCCCTTGCATTTCTTTCCCCTGTGGAAATCTCAGTCAACTGAACGCCATCATTCTCTCTACCTCCCCTTCCACCTCGTCTCTTGACAGTGACCTTCTCTCACAGCGCAGCATGGCAGGGAGCTGGTTCTTGTGTGGGATGCTCAGAACAGCAGATGCGTCTGGTGCATCACTTGTACACACAGAAGGAGGCAAGAAAGGGAAGAGTTTTGCCAACACCCATGCTCAAAGGCTAGACCAACCAGCAGTTGTACCTCCCCTACCGAAGCACTGCCACGGGGATCACAAGAGAAAGTAAACCAAAGAGCACTCTTTAAACAATGGGGAAACTGAGACACCATACACAGCCTCCAGCAGGTGCTGCAGGTGCCAGGGGAAGGAGGCAGCAAGTTCTCACCTGCACTGAAAGGATTTTTTGCATTCTTCTTTGACTAATCTTGATTTTAGCCTTCCTTCATCCCAGGTAACAACAGCCGTTCAAACCTGTCTGAGCAAAAGGGCAGTCACCCTAAGTGCCCTCTCAGATTTACCACTAAGGGCTGCAGAATAACTCAGGACGTCTGCATGCTGCACGCTAAAGCCACATACCCTGCACAGATGTGGTGGGGTTTCTATTTCTAGGTCATTCCTGGCTATTTCACTTCTGGGTTTTTTCATTATTTCTATGTAATTTTTAATGCGGGGGGGGGGGACCCCAAACAAACAAAAAACCATTTTCTTTATGTTGCTGCGTAGAACATGAAAATCTTCTAAGACCAAGCAGAACCAATTTTAGTATCAGTTTGTTGCAAAGGGTTGCACTGGAGACTAACCCTAAAGATCACTCAGAATCTGCTGCTAGCAGTAAACATAGTTACTAGCCTGCTGGACAAGAAGGACAGTTATCAGCCACAAGGAGACTATTACATCAACTCTCTGGAGCCTACACTGACTTCTTATTTGCTTCCAGATGCAGGTCAGATGGCTGATGTTGACTGATAAAGTCTCACTTGATTTGGGCTCTGCCTGAGCATGGTGGAGGCTTCCCATGACTGGATTTAGTGCCCTGCACCAAGTCATAACCCGAGCCTGTAGACAGACAGTGCACCATAGAGCACCCAGGCATTTAACTCAGCCTTTTTTTGGGTGTAGTTCTAAGGTACAGCAAGGAGAGAGTGTCTTTTATTGAAGCTGTTCATACTTGGTCAGGGTGAACTCTAATGTTTTCCTGGATTGTATAGCCACGTTTTTACCTAATATTTCATTTGACTAAAACAGAGAGCTGAACAGCTTGGAGGTACAATTTTAGTCAGACTGCTCATAATTGTTTGGTTTTCAAAAGGAGGAGGAAAAAAACATAGAAAAAAAACCAACACAAAAACCAAAACTAAAACCCACACAAGACTTTCCTGTCAAATAAGCATGGGGGGGAGGGGGGGGAGAAAGGTAATTTTGTTACTGTTCAAGGTTTTAGCCTGTTCATACAAAATACAAATGCAGACAGGACACTGCTCTAAATTTTTTCAACATGCTCAAGAGAGACCTATCTGCTGAAATCTTCATTGGCTGCTTCCTAGACAGAGCTGAGGGTCTGTATTCCTTTCTCCTCCTTCGTACTTCTAGCAACAATTTCTGATACCAAGAACCGTATCTGCCTCTCCGGAAAGCATGTTTCCCTTGGCTTCCTGACTCTTGTCTTATCCCAGTGCTGCTTCTACTTGTGCAACTGTTAAACCAGTGCACATTGTAGGCTATCCTTCCCATTTCTTCCTTCAGGCTTCTGTGAACAACCCCCATGCTCTGCTCTTTCCCTTCTGCCTCTTATCTGTATAGCATCATACCTGCCAAAATTATTCAACTAATAATTCATTGTGACTGTTTCTTGGATCTGCTTATCTTCTCCACACCACTGCTCTCCTGTCTAAATAAATACCTCAGCCTGTCTCTCTGACACATCCTAACTGGTGCTGACCCTTCAGATCAACACAAATACAACAAAAATTTAAGACTTAATAATTTTTCCCTGAGTGCTCACTCCATATTATTTGCTCAAAAACAGTAGACCGCATCATCATCTTTCCTATCCTTCAGGTTCACGATTAAATATCATTTCCATCTGCAGGCACTCTCTTTTGAGACACATTTAAATCTTGTAGATTTTTCTCCTGTACAGTATATAAAAGCTTTCCCCATCCATCCACAAAGTCTGGACTCAGCACTTCAGTCACAACAGTGCAGCACTACCTGGTTTTCTCTCTGGCCTGTATTGTAACCTTGTTCTAGGCACATTCACTCAAAATGTGTGGCAAAAGTCCCTTTCTCTGTCCAGCATTTTAATCTAGAAGCTCTCTCTTGGACTCTTTCTGCCTCTCCGTGCTGTTTCCTTTCTTCCTTTATTAACCTGAACAAATGTAAGCAGCTTCTGTTCTTGTGGCAGGTCAGCCACAGCCCTTCTCTGTTCCATGTTGAAAATGTTGACTTTCAGCTCTAGCAACTAATGATGTCTTTTTTATTTGCCTGCTCAACTCTAAGAAGCACCTTTATGATGTTTCCAAAGTTGCCCCTGTGCTTGTGAGGGGCTCTGAGAAAACATCCCCAGAGTTACTCTTGTCTGGCTTTGTATCACTCTGAAGTTTTCTTCTTTGATGTAGTGCCCACATAATGGTGTCAAAGTGCAGTGCCAAGACCACGGCCTTACACGCTGGCTCTTCTGGCTCCTTTGTACTCCCTTTTCTACTTGTATCCACCAGTTGCTTCTTGCCAGGCTCTTTGGGTGATCATGACTAGGGCACCTACGCCCTAAGATAAAACAAAACAATTACTACTGATGCTTATTGCAAATCCCACAAAGGTTGTGGGTCTCCTCCCTCTCTGGTCCTACCAAACTTTGCTCTCTAAAACAAAGGTGAGATGAACATACTCATTGCTCAGAAGTCATGGTAATCTAGTGCTCATTACTGATCATGGGACTAAGTCAGAGGAAGCAGAGATTATGTATTTATATCCCCTATGCAAGTAAAACAATTATATTCATCATGAATTAATGAATTAAAAACCTAAAGTTGGAAAATACTTATGAATAGCCTTCTCTGCACATTACCCTTAACATTACATTTGAATATGGGATCATACATGGTAGGTGGACAGGCGAAGAACAGAAGGCAGTTGACTTGGATGAGGTTCCCCTGTGCCCATTTAACTACTGTTCCAGTAATTTGTTTTTCTACTTCATAGCTCCATCTCCTCCTGCTTGTTTGATGTCATAAAAATCCAGCAACTGTGGCAGGTTGCACAATGCATGTTATAGCCCTGTGTTCACATACCACAAATACAGCATCCTGGATTCATTCGTGACTCAGACTGGAGGAGAAAATAGCTTGGGATGGCACAAGCCCTTGATTAAAGCTTTAGGGCCAAATCAACAACAGCTGAGGATCCAGCCCATATGGCCCAAGATCTTTAGCTGTGTAAAGGCTGCAGGAATGGGCCCAAATAGCTTTGGTAATTAGCAAATATCATATAAAATAGATGAAAATTCTTTGGCAAAGAATGCATATTGAGTAACATCTGAAAATTATTCATAGCATATTAGTATACTTCTTTTAGAGATAAAACTCAATGGCTTAAAAATAATTTGAGAGGAGCAACTGTAGTCTATTCCATGACTCTCAGCAGGCAAGCGCTTTCTTGGACCAATAAGTATTTTATAGTTACCTTTAGTCAACACAACAAAGGGCAGAGGTGACCATCTCACACCTGGGACCTGATCCTACAAGTTGTTCTGCCTCTGCAGGAGCATCCTCACACCTGGTGGGAGCTCTTTAGCAAACTGTCTCCCTACATGCAGATAGCTACTGCTCTTCATTAGGTACCGCAAGTCACTCTGTGCTCCTCGGTGCCTCGGTCACCCAAAAGAACCCGGAGAAACATCCAGGGACATCCATGGAAATAGGACTGAGCCTGCTCCTATCTAAATCTGCCAATTTTCACACTGTGTACAGCAGTAAACAATAACACAGCAATTAATCACCCTGGTGTAGCCATTTAGAGTTCCTTTCACAGATCATGGTAAGCAGCATGCAGTGTGGAATACATCATTTTTCATGCAAACTCAGGACTGGCATGTTATAAAATCACTCCTGATAAAAATCTAATGAAAACGTAAAACATGTCAGTGCAGTCTACCTGGTAGTCATGATTGTATTAAACCCTCAAGAGACAACGGTCAGGGATTTCAGTAACAGTCAAGAGACAGTTTTCCCAGGATGAGCTTGTTAACGTGATATAAAGACATGATACTGATTTGATGGCTTTGACTCTTCCACTGTTTCTTTCATGGAGCCTATTTTTAATTTAATCATCTTCCATTAACTTATTTAAAGCCTTCATTCATCAGAACAAAATCTTTTTTCTTTCTAAAAAGCAGATGTTTTTGAAGTGCTGAGAGTATAATCCAGCGTGCTGAGAGTCACAAGCAGCACAAGTCTGTTGTCACTGCATTTGCAGAAGTTTTTCAAGAATACTAACAAATAAAGGCACTCTCCCACTCTGTTTTAAAGTTCTCTGCAACTGTTCTTAAACACTCTGAAATTAGCTCCATCACTAAGACGTCATGATCTAGCAGTCTCAGGACATGTCAATGACAGTAAACATTTTTAAATGTTCATTAGGATTTACCTGCTGGTGGCTTTATGAAAGGTGGTGGAATTAACGGGACAATAATTGGTACATTCCCATGATCCTTCGACCCTGCTGGTGAGTCCGATAGTCCATTTCCTGTGGCAAGCCCTGGGTAGCTTGGATTTATATTGTACGGTGAAATAACACTGTCCTCAGGTAATTTTGGCTTTGGCAAAGAATTTTCTGTAAAACACAAAGAACACATTGTACAGTATAACACCTAGATTTCTTAAATGCCCCTACATACTTTCACCAATCTCCTCATTAAAGTACTTACCCTAATACAAGAAGAGTGCACAATAATTCCTATATATGTCCTCTGTTTAAAAAATGGATACTTGCCAGTATTCTTCAGAAATGCTCTATATTTTAAAAATAAAATTCACACTTTTTTTTTTAAAAAAAAAAAGATAGGATTATTTCTTTATGCATACCCTTAGTATGCCTGGTTTAATCAATGACACCCTATTCTTGTCCTTTACTTCTACTGTTTGCATGGTGTTCACACTCAATGTACTATAATTCCACCAATACAAGAAGCATAAATTGAAAAATAGAAGAATTCCTAATTCTCTAGCAGTAATATGAGGAGTAGTAATGCAAAAGATTTAAAGAAACAAAATACTGAAATTACAGCAAAGTGCACATGAAATTATGACAGTTGTTATTCTACTTCTTTAATCCCAAGTTACCTCAGGATTCTTACTGGTAGGAATTTCTCTAATGCACCTCAGTTAGCTATCTGCCAGGACTTAATTCTTATTATTCCCTCTCCTCCCATCTCTCAGAAAAAGAAACACAACTTTTTCCCTCCCATATACTGCATACACCAAAGATTGCTACCTGCCACAGGCATTTGACATCTTTCTTTGGTACATAAAACATATGATTCAGATCATGTGTCTATAAAAGAAGTATACCACAAACGTCATCAGGCATAGACTGAAGCCATAAACCATTCAATAAAAGATCTATTTATTAAAACATAAATAAATGAATCACATCACTACTCAAGTACAAGTTTATTCAAAGGTGACTTAATTACATCACATTTTCATTGAAAAATACATATTGATCACCACTGTCACTACAGAACTAACAAGCTGCAAACATTCAATTTTAACACTGTTATGTTATTTCACCTTTAGCTCTAATTTTTCCACCTTTTTCCTAACCATCTCTCCTTCAGAACTTGTCTCTCTGATATCAGTACTCACTGCAACATTCACTGAATACAGAGCTGCTGTGGGCCATCAGAAAGAAAACCCAAGCACAGCTGGCCACAAATGTAGTGAAAAGTGGCAGTCTAAGAACATAAAAGTTGCTACAGTTTCCTCTCTTTACCTAACCTTTGAGCAACTCTTGCTGGATAAATCAAGATGCAGCATTCCCTTTACTCGGATTACAAATTCCTACCCATTCCCTGTGACTGAAGAGTCAGAAGGCAGCAACTGAAGGGCTTAACAAACAGACTGGATCCCATCCTTTACATTTTGAACCATGAAAATCCAGCATTGTTCCAAACAAATCTCATCCCTGAAGAAGTTCTACAGTACTTGCAGAAGACAGTATAGGATAAACATGGGTGAGGACCCTTTTGTGAATGTTCACTCTCACTCCTACATGTGTTGTGAATATTACAGCTCAAAATCATCCAGCATTTTAAAAAGCCATAGCCAAAAAGCCTCAGTTTTGAAAGCAAAAGGGTTCCTTAATGCCACACTACTAGGAAAGTGCTCCCTCTTTTCCAGTTGAGCAGTTTATTAATACCACAGGTACAGGACTTTCAACTGACTCACAAAAGGTATTATCTGTGAAGGTATATTAGTAAGTCTACTAACAGTAATTTTAAGGGATTTTCCTCATACCCTATTGGCTTCCTCAGACCAGAAGGCACTCTGTGATATTTTTATGTAAACCAACCACAAAGCAAGCAGCAGAACATGCTTCTCAACCCATGCCAATTCCAAGAGGTTGAGATATTAATCCTTCTTTGCCTGAACACAGAAACATGAAGTCGCATTACCTTTAAGAACAGAAATGTGCTGGCGGCTTTCCCCATCTGCTGTGTAGTTCCTGAATTCAATATCTTCTCCATCTTTCAATTCAACCTTATCGTAACCATACCAGCCAAGGAGCTCATTCATAGTGTTTTCTGCAAAGTTCTGAAAGAGAAAAATTACCTACTTATTTATGTAATCAATAACCATTTGGAAAGAATGGAGGACTGCATAAATCGAACCGTATCTGTGCTACACGGGCAAGTGTCAGGTTTGGCCCACCTCCTCAAAGACTAATGTTCATTTCATAAGTCAAGTGCATAAAGTGTAATGCATTTAAATCTCTGACTGGCACATGTAATTATGACAGGGACTCATATGTCTGTAATTTTAAAAAAAATGAAAAGGAGAGTTATTTATGACTTTTGCTCTGGTATTCAATGTCAGAAATATTTTAACATACATTCATCATACAAACTTGTCTGTGTTGCCATAAAATATTTAAGACTGCAGCAAGAGAATAACAGAAACGAAGGGATTTTTCAGCCAGCAGTTAATCAATCTTACTGTGCTACAATCTTTCAGCTGGAGCAGGTCACTGACACAATTACAGTTCCTTGAGATGCCCATGAACCAAATCAAATAAAATCACAGTGAAGACATTCTTCCTCAGTTATAAGCCCTTACGTAGTCAAACCACTTAAAAACTCTTCACCGTGAAAGCATTTTACCATAACGTTTCATACAAACATCTCTTAAATTTGTTTAAAGAAACCTTTCTCAGTTTTGCCGTATTTATTTTCAACCGATTTCCAAGCAGCCGTGTGGTTACGTTTTATGTTTGTATGGAAATGCAAAATACGGAACATGACTGTCATAATTCCGAAATTCTATTAAAAACAAATCCTCTAGGTCATGTGGCAAAAATATTTCTGCAGAAAATGCTCATTACTGGGCCAGGAGATTTAGTGAAGTAAGTTAAGAAATCTGCAGCCAGGCAACAGAGCTTTCAGAAACCAAATAGTGCTATGGAGCTCTGCAGCTTACGGATTTAGGAAACTACCAAAGGAAACCAGCTAATGAGTTATTGTGATGGCAAAGATCAGCTTAAAGTAGTATGACAACTATTAAATGAAACAAAAAAGCCACACACAAAGCCTTTCTATTTGGTCTCCGTGGCTTTTTACCATTATTCTTTACAAATAAATTCCAAATTTAATTTCCCTTTAAGATCTTGACATCTAAAATAATGCTCCTGATATGCACCATCTCCCGGGACTCTGGCTACCAGCAAACGAAGAAGGAGAATATGACAGCAATTAAAAACAAATGGTACATGTCAAATTTGCACATTGCTAGATTTTGTTTAGTAGTTGCTCTAGCTTAATTTTGAGTGGGAGCATGTCTAATGATAGAACACAGCAATTCTCCAGTCATTTAAAGAAATAAATAAAATTAATCAGATGATAATTGCTTCCGAATTCAAAGCTACAGTAGACACTCTGCCCCAGAACATCAGAGCCCTGCACTGCTCCTGGCTCATTCATCACACCAGATTGCATAGGTGTTCCTGTCACTCAAGGAGCGCTGTAAAACAGCTATAAGCAATAAACACAAGCAATTTGTACTCTTCCAGGAGTATCATTTGTGCAATTGTGCCACAAACACACATTTCAGGAAAAGAAAAACCAAAACAAAACCCCTCAGTAGACCTCTGGAGCATCAACTTCCTTTTGTTTTTTCCCCGTTTCATTTTCACTTGACCTCCTGCTGGAAATATCAATTCCACGGCTGTCTTGTGCTGCCCTGAATCAACAGAAAACATTGCATCATTCCACCTCCACCTCTACTATAAGCATTGTAAGTATGACAGCCCATTACATCTGAACTATATCACTACAAGAGTTTGCAATGAGTACAATACAGAGTCATGTGGCTATCACGCACACCCATTTCTAATATACGTATTTACACTCTCATTTGATGCAGTGCTGTGTTTTAAACATCAGCAAAAACATGAGATTTTTCTAAATTTTTTGTTTGGTTGGTTTTTAGCTTTTTAGAAAACTTCTCTCTCAGCACAGAACCGGTCCCTTAGTCCCGAGAATCCAAAACCAGAATGACCTGGAGATGGGGAGTGAAACCTTGCCACTGCAGGTCACCCAGAATGACCTGGATGGGTCCATAGAGGCACAACGGCAAGCTCTGCCAGCCTCCCCTCCTTTGCTAAATTTCAGCTATGGAAATGCAGCCCTAGAGACTAATCCAGCAAGGTAGAGACCAATTGGCAAAGTCTTCCTGACTTAAACCCCACGCAACCAAACTGAGTAGCTCTAAATTTGCCTCCTGTGGATGCTCTGTGTTTTATTTGCACTGTTGTTCAACTCAGGCAATGAACAATTTCTACTTACTTGTCAAAGAACATGTAAACAAGGCTATATGTATGTTTTTCCTGCAATTCATACCTGTATATGTCTCTTCAGAATCCAGTCAAAGTGACCAGATTTGGTTTGCAATGGCACAAAGTTTAAGTACCTTTCAAGTCTCATTTTTTCTACCCATGACAGGTGACACACGAAAATGATCACTCATCATGACAAAAATACAAATTATTTTGAAATTACCCATCATAGAAACTTGACTCCTAAAAAAAAAAAATATCACTGGGGTATTTCCTACTAAATTCAATGAGAGTACGAGGCCACATATTGCACTCACAAAAGTAAGCTCCTTTTCAACACTGTGATTTCTCAACAAGGATGCCTGGATAAAGAAAAAAATTAAGCTACTCTTTCATAATTTATCTTACCTATTACAGTGATGATCACTCTTAAACTATTCTCTTTGTGGCTGACAGCCAGAGCTCCATTACACAGTACTTTATGCATATCAAACCAAGAGGATAATCCCATCCTTACCAAGCTGGTCGTCAAAGTTGAGAGATGTTTTCTTCAGTCCTAACTCTCTCACACAGATAGGCATCCACAGAAGTATCTTTCCTCAGACTCCCGACTACAGCACCCATTTGCAGCAACATTTAATATCCTGTCAGTCAAGTTGATGGTCCCACAGGTCATGTCATAGAACCACAGAACAGTTTGGGTTGGAAGGAACCTCAAAGCTCATCCAGTTCCAACCCCCTGCCATGGGCAGTGACACCTTCCACTAGACCAGGTTGATCAAAGCCCCGTCCAACCTGGCCTTGAATACTGCCAGCAATGAGGCATCCACAGCTTCTCTGGGCAACCTGTGCCAGTGCCTCAGCACCCTCACAGGGAAGAACTTCTTCCCAGTATCTCATCTTTCAGTTTAAAGCCATTACCCCT